>JBAIZL010000002.1:132573739-132638739 GCA_036971475.1 Prosapia bicincta | reverse complement strand
ACATTTTTCAGTCCTTCACCTTCGGGTATTTCACTAGAAATGTCAACAGTATTAATATATTACAAGTCTTAGTTGGTAAGTAAAAAATGCAATGGTTCAGATGGTTTAGTTCAGTCGGTCATTGACTTAAACCCTTCTCTAACCCTTTCTCGACTCTAACTTAACCTAAAAGATTTACCTGAAAATTGTTTCTGATAAAATTGTTTTACCTGAGTAAACAACTTGTTATAGTACAATGATATAGAAGGGATGGAAGGAGTTAAGGAAGGGATAAAGCAGGGAAGGAAGGAGTTGAGGAAGGGATAAAGCAGGGAAGGAAGGAGTTGAGGAAGGGATAAAGCAGGGAAGGAAGGAGTTGAGGAAGGGATAAAGCAGGGAAGGAAGGAGTTAAGGAAGGGATAAAGCAGGGAAGGAAGGAGTTAAGGAAGGGATAAAGCAGGGAAGGAAGGAGTTGAGGAAGGGATAAAGCAGGGAAGGAAGGAGTTAAGGAAGGGATAAAGCAGGGAAGGAAGGAGTTGAGGAAGGGATAAAGAAAGGAAGGAAGGAGTTAAGGAAGAAATATAGGATTGAAGGAACTGGTTAAAGAAGGGATAAAGAAGGAAAGGAAGGAATTAGGGAAGGGATAAAGAGGAAAAGGAAGGGATGAAGAAGGAAAGGAAGGGGTTAAGGAAGGGATAAAGCAGGGAAGGAAGGAGTTAAGGATGGGATAACGAGTTGAAGGAAGGGGTTAAGAAAGAAATAAAAAGGGAAGGAAGGAGTTAAGGAAAGGGATAAAGAAGGGAAGGAAGCAGTTAAGGAAGGGATAAAGAAGGGAAGGAAGCAGTTAAGGACGGATAAAGAAGGGAAGGAAGTAGTTAAGGAAGGGATAAAGAAGGGAAGGAAGGAGTTATGGAAGAAATAAAGAATGGAAGGAAGGAGTTCAGGACGGATAAAGAAGGGAAGAAAGGAGTTAAGGAAGGGATAAAGAAGGGAAGAAAGGAGTTAAGGAAGAAATAAAGAAGGGAAGGAAGGAGTTAAGGTAGAAATAAAGAAGGGAAGAAAGGAGTTAAGGAAAGGATAAAGAAGGGAAGGAAGCAGTTAAGGACGGATAAAGAAGGGAAGGAAGTAGTTAAGGAAGGGATAAAGAAGGGAAGGAAGGAGTTAAGGAAGAAATAAAGAATGGAAGGAAGGAGTTCAGGACGGATAAAGAAGGGAAGAAAGGAGTTAAGGAAGGGATAAAGAAGGGAAGAAAGGAGTTAAGGAAGAAATAAAGAAGGGAAGGAAGGAGTTAAGGTAGAAATAAAGAAGGGAAGAAAGGAGTTAAGGAAAGGATAAAGAAGGGAAGGAAGCAGTTAAGGACGGATAAGGAAGGGAAGGAAGTAGTTAAGGAAGGGATAAAGAAGGGAAGGAAGGAGTTATGGAAGAAATAAAGAAGGGAAGGAAGGAGTTAAGGAAGGGATAAAGAAGGGAAGGAAGGAGTTAAGGAAAAAATAAAGAAGGGAAGGAAGCAGTTAAGGACGGATAAAGAAGGGAAGAAAGGAATTAAGGAAAGGATAAAGAAGGGAAGAAAGGAGTTAAGGAAGGGATAAAGAAGGGAAGAAAGGAGTTAAAAAAGAAATAAAGAAGGGAGGAAAAGCGTTAAGGTAGAAATAAAGAAGGGAAGAAAGGAGTTAAGGAAAGGATAAAGAAGGGAAGGAAGGAGTTAAGGAAGAAATTAAGAAGGGAAGGAAGCAGTTAAGGACGGATAAAGAAGGGAAGAAAGGAGTTAAGGAAGGGATAAAGAAGGGAAGAAAGGAGTTAAGGAAGGGATAAAGAAGGGAAGAAATTAGTTAAGGATAGGATAAAGAAGGGAAGGAAGCAGTTAAGGAAGGGATAAAGAAGGGAAGAAAGGAGTTAAGGAAGGGATAAAGAAGGGAAGGAAGCAGTTAAGGACGGATAAAGAAGGGAAGAAAGGAGTTAAGGAAGGGATAAAGAAGGGAAGAAAGGAGTTAAGGAAAGGATAAAGAAGGGAAGGAAGCAGTTAAGGACGGATAAAGAAGGGAAGGAAGTAGTTAAGGAAGGGATAAAGAAGGGAAGGAAGGAGTTAAGGAAGAAATAAAGAAGGGAAGGAAGCAGTTAAGGACGGATAAAGAAGGGAAGAAAGGAGTTAAGGAAGGGATAAAGAAGGGAAGAAAGGAGTTAAGGAAGGGATAAAGAAGGGAAGAAAGGAGTTAAGGAAAGGATAAAGAAGGGAAGGAAGCAGTTAAGGACGGATAAAGAAGAGAAGGAAGTAGTTAAGGAAGGGATAAAGAAGGGAAGGAAGGTGTTAAGGAAGAAATAAAGAAGGAAAGGAAGCAGTTAAGGACTGATAAAGAAGGGAAGAAAGGAGTTAAGGAAGGGATAAAGAAGGGAAGAAAGGAGTTAAGGAAAGGATAAAGAAGGGAAGGAAGCAGTTAAGGACGGATAAAGAAGGGAAGGAAGTAGTTAAGGAAGGGATAAAGAAGGGATGGAAGGAGTTAAGGAAGAAATAAAGAAGGGAAGAAAGCAGTTAAGGACGGATAAAGAAGGGAAGAAAGGAGTTAAGGAAGAAATAAAGAGGGGAAGAAAGGAGTTAAGGAAAGGATAAAGAAGGGAAGGAAGCAGTTAAGGACGGATAAAGAAGGGAAGGATGTAGTTAAGGAAGGGATAAAGAAGGGAACACCACCTAGACAGATGGCGTAGGCCATGCCATAAAATCTCTGACATACGTCACAGGCCGCAGGCCTGTAGAGTTTACGAGGATTTGGTCAGTTCCGTTCTAATGTTCATAGTGTTCCGGTCGTGATGATGTAGGTTAGTTCTATACATTCTGAATAGTGTATCGTTCTACTTTTTCAAATGAAACAGCTTTTTTCAAAGCTCACAAATGCTCTGTGCCAAACTGCCTTGGTATTTAAAAAAGTGATGCCCTAAAAGTACGGTGTTTTTCATTTCCAAAAGATGAAGAGAATCGTAGGAAATGGGTGAATGCAATTCATCGAAAGAGCCTCAGCACTACTACTTACACATAAGTCTGCGAACTGCATTTCACCGAAGGCGATTTCATTACATGGTCTGAAGCCGTCGATGAGAAAACGGGTAGCGATATAAGAGTAAAACTTTCCAAACCAACATTAAGAAGATCTGCAATCCCAACAGTTCTCCCAAATTTCCCATCGTATTTGACAACGAAATTCCTTCGGGAGGATTTAGACGAACGCAGAACGCGACAAAACAATGACAGTTTAAAAGCTGCGATTAGCGAAGGTTTAATATCTAAACGCTAAACGCTATATGTCGCGAAAAGAAAACTTTCTCCAACCTCGAGTAGTGTTTAAAGTGTTTAAATAGTGAGCTACAAATTGGATGTGAATTTCATGTAATTAAAACTAACGAGTGCTTGGTGTTAGTTATTGATTTGTGCTCAGCGCCTACAATCAATACAAACAAATAACATACAAAAAACATTGGATTTTATGTCACAACAGCTTTAACTCATAACGTATAATCACGAAATAAATAGGTATACATGTGACGTCACCGTATCTTCATGCATTTTGTTTTCTATTTATCCTCATGCTTATAATTTTTTAAGAAGTTCAGGCTACATTAAGCCACCTCGTCCCAGAACTGTACGAAGAATGTGTAGTAATTATTCAACAAGTCCAATCATCGAGCAATCGGGTAACAAATTTGTATCCTTTATTAGAAAAAAGTATCAAGATCTCAATACGTCAGGAATGTTGTTATTAAACTGACGTATCAAATTGTCAAACATGTTTTTTCTTAAATAATTTGATTAATTGTAAGCATAACCGTAATGATCTTCATTTGAAAAATATTATATCAACAAGTACAAATATATTTAAAAAGTACTTAACTAAGTGAATACGTAATTGCTTACTTGCTGACGCGTTTCAAAACATTTGTTCCTTTTACGAAGCTAACCCTCTACTGGCGGCATCGGTTAGGTATAAAGCCTGTAACGGAATGGATTTATGACTGTGGAATGGGGTGTATTATTTTGGTTGTGTGTCGTGTAATGGAAAATGCTGTTGGCTTCAAAATGTGTGTGATCATTTAATATGTTTTCTTTATCTGTTGCGTAGTGTTTGTATATCTCGTATTTTTCTAAAGTTGTTAGTTTTTTACTTTGTTTTAATATATGGAGAACATTTGAATTTGTATGTATGTCCGTGTGTGTTGCGAGTTTTTAGGTGTTTTGCGTAACTGGATTTTAGCTGATAAAGAAAACATATTATATGATCACACACATTTTGAAGCCAACAGCCTTTTCCATACATAACACACAACCAAAATAACCCACCCCATTCCTCAGTCATAAATCCATCTCGTTACAGGCTTTATACCTAACCGATGCCGCCAGTAGAAGGTTAGCTTCGTAAAAGGAACGAATGTTTTGAAACGCGTTAAAAAGTAAGCAATTACGTATTCACTTTGTTAAGTACTTTTTAAATATAGTTTAAACAGTGAATTTAAGATGATTACTTCAAGCAACTTCAAGTACAAATATGTTTTCAAATATTTATGTCAAAATGAAAAATGAGTATTAAAACGGATTGATCCAAAAAAGGAAGATTACAACAGTTTTAAACAATTCTTGGACTTGTTTGTACTTCATAATACTAACAAAAGAATTAGTAATACTATCAAGGGTAATTATCAACTCTGTAGCAGTAGTATTTTTCACAACATAAATCATCTCAAAATACTTGAATAGCACGTATAGTTATGTAAATACTGTAATACAATTTTCTGAATAACGTGAATATTTCTTGTACGTTTCTCCGTACTACAGATTTATTTGATCTATATCTGTGAGAGCCTCTTTTCCAAAAAGACCTCTGGCTTGGTGAAGGGATTGGCGTTTCCTCAGAGGCTTGTCACTAACTTCCACCGATCACAAAAATATATACATGGTAGCAAGTTTAATTTACCTGTCAATTACGCGTACGAACGCCAAAAGATTTTCAGTTAGGAAACTGTAAACGGTACGACAGTCAGTAGGTAGCTTTAAAGTCTGTAGTGGTAGTAGTAGGTACTGCTGCAGTGCTTGACGTCACACCTCCAGGTGTTGTTGCTATGACTCGGAGGAAAGCCGGAAGACAGGTTCTCCGAGTCACAAGTCTTCTTTTCGCCCTCCTACTCTTCTTGAACGCTTTTCAATAAAGACGCTTGTACTGTAGCCAGTTGAAGGTATTATTTTGTTTCTTGGTATGAGAGACTTTCCAAAGTATTATAATTTTTCATGCTTTTCAAAATATTCCTAATATGTTTGACATTTCGTACTATAAGAGTTATTGAACTGTTTGCATCACAAAAGCAATCAAAATAAATAACAAATTCAGAAGTAATTATTGAATAGCTACCAGCTTACTTGCTGACACGTTTCGAAACAATCGTTTCATTGACGAAACAAACCTCCCACGCGTGTACGTGAATATTTTCACTCACTTATGATTTATTCAGTGATTTAAAGATGATTACAAAAAGCGACTTTAAATAAAATTATATGTAATTTTGATTGCTTGACCGCAGGGCCAAGAACAACGAGTTTACCAAGTGTGGAATATTGCAGCAAAAGGCATGTAGGGCTACTTCACATACAACAGCTCCAAGAAGGACAAGCGCAAGTATTTCCTGGCGAAAGTACAGAGTTTTCAGAGAGCGATGAGATACAAGAGGGTTCTGAGGTAGAAGATTCGACAGGTGGACTACCAACATTTACAAATACAAATTCTAAAGTGAGTAATAACTATTAGTTCACACACTCCCTATATATATATATATATATATATATATATATATATATATATATATATATATATATATATATATATATATAACTTATATCGTTCAAATTTACCTAGTAGTGTAGAAATAAAATACATTTTATTCATCTACACAAGAAATATATTTTTCAAACTAATAGCGGATGATATATATATATATATACACATATATAATGTTAATAGAGTTTTTTCAAATATTATTTCAATAGTTAAATATAAATAATTAAACTATAATTAAATGATACTTAACTAAGTGAATACGTATTGGCTTACTTTCTGACGCGTTTAAAAACAATCGTTCCTTTTACGAAGCAAAGTCTTCGTTGAGGCTTTGCTTCGTAAAAGGAACGATTGTTTCGAAACGCGTCAGAAAGTAAGCCATTACGTATTCACTTAGTAAAGTCTCATTTAATTATAGTTTAATTAGTGAATTCAAGATGATTACAACAAGCAACTTCAATAAATAATTAATTTTAATGATTAGTTTCGATTTCTATTTTTTCACCTAATATTGTGGTCCTGTCATGTGTATAAACATATTTATATTATTTGTAGTTATTTAATATAAAGTAAATAAATACAATTTTTCTCTGTTAACCTGAGTAAGAATTGACTTTGCATATCTTCTTACTTTTTCCATTTAATCAAATAAAGTAGAAAGAAATTGCCAAGAATATATTTTAGGAATTATTCCAAGTTAATTACTACAAAATTAAGCTAGCTACATTACTATATAATTAATTAATAGCTAACATCAGCTAGCAATCAGTGATCTCGTTCTTTGTAATAATTGAAGTATAGCTTTACTAGTACTCCTTGTTAATCTACATTGTAGTGCGTGTTGCATCAAAGGCCACCGATATGATATTGCAGGCGTTGCAGCCGTTTAGAAACCTGCTAAACGAAATTTTTTAAAACTTTTATGTGAATGATCTGGTTAATATGACAAATAAAATAAACCACTGTTTTATTATTATTTCGAATATTTCTGTTAAAATCACTTGTTTTCTATTCTCAGTACCCTGGAAATGGCCTGTTTTTCCAAGACGGCAAGAGACGGATAGACCTTATAATAGTTTATGAAGAGGAAGACATTAATCTGGGTGTTTTGTCGGAAGTGGAAACAATCCGAAGGAAACAGAGACAGCAGTTTAAGGAAAGTATGGAGAAACAAAACCTGGAATTGGAATTAGAAGAGAAGGAGGTAAGGTTCACCTTAATTAGACATATATTAATTCATTATTAAATACAAGATTTTAAAATGTTTAATGATATTGAATTTTTTAAAAAAATAATGACATAATAATATTTACATACCGTAGGAGTGGGTAACATTGAGACACAAAATGTTTTTGATTAGTTTAAATATTGCGTCTTCTTGTACATGGTATAGATTTGTATTTTGTATCCAACCCGCGTATGGGCCCCCAAAATCTCTCAGCCCTCGTGGCAGCCATCCTCTAGCGAGCTGCCTCCGTCTCACATGCACATGCGGTTAGTATCCTTACCGCGTAAGTGAAGGAAACGGGATTAATTGCCCATGTACCAAGCTCATAAGCTCTTTCCATGGAGAATCAGGAGATAGAGAGCTGAAACAGTACGGTAAGTGTCGCGCTAAGAGCGGGACGAAAAAACCTGGCAAGAAGCCCTGCCTGAAGCCTGTCACATGCGTCGCACTCAATCTTGTGGATTTTTTTTGAACTAACTGTGTATAATATTCCAGTTAGCCCATTTAATACATCGGGGTTGGTGCATAGCCCACCTTTTTTAGCACTTTTTGGCACCTAAAGGCGAGGAAATAAAGCACAAAAGTAGGCCAAACCAACGATAATTGGTGCAGTAAGTCCGATCGAATTGCGGTTTTTTGCATTCGATTCAGGAAGCCACCACGAAAGTTTGTGAACATAGCTACTTTATAAGAAATCAAAATTGCATCGGTGCATAAGAAAAATGCATTTTTTAAAAGTGCATTCACTGGCTCAATTTAAAAAAAATGTATAACTCGGTGAATAATTACAGAAATGGGCCGAATTTTAGTACTCGGGGGTTTTTTGGGTCGCTGAACACGAATATGATATCCGTAATGACCCCCGGAGGACCTGGGTCCCAGGGCGGGCGACAGCAGTCTCATCTCCTGGAATTTTCCGTAAGTACAATACAAAATTGATCGAAACTCGTTACTCGGGGGTTTTTGGGGTAGCTGAACACGAATATAATATCGGCGATGATCCTCGGAGGACCTGGGGCCCAGGGCGGGTGACATCAATCTCATCTCCTGGAAATTTCCGTAAGTACAATACAAAATTGATCGAAACTCGTTACTCGGGGGTTTTTGGGGTAGCTGAACACGAATATAATATCGGCGTTTATCCTCGGAGTACCTGGGGCCCCGGTCGGGTTATACCTACGGCTCCTGGAATTTTCCATAAATTCGATGTCGATAAATGTAAAATAGATATATAATATTATAGCTATAATATATATATATATATATATATATATATATATATATATATATATATATATATATAATACCATAAATAAATATCGATTGTAATACAAATTCAAAACGTAATTATCTACATCACGAAATAAAAAACTTACTTAGATTTCTATACTTTATCCAATCACCTATCGTATCTTGAAAAACAAGTGTCCGTATCTACGTGGTATAATAGTATATAAAATATACTTATTAGGATATATTTATTCCAATATAAGTATCATACTTGTTACACAAAACACTGACTTACTTTCATTTATACTTAAAAACTTGGTAATATTTATAATAAAACATTTGAATACGGAAAAAAATCTGTTGGTACTATAAAATTCACTTCGAAATAAATAACTTGAATAATAAGCCAGAAACTATTATATTAAAATAAAAACACGTGCACGGTTCTACTCAGAGTATAACTGTATACACTGGTATAGAAATAAAAGTGGAATCTTTTACATGTAATAGTGAACATGAGCACTAAAATTATGAAATTATACCGTGCTCGTATAAACTACTACTATTGTTATGAGTATAGACAGGGCCAGACTTATCTTTTACAGGTCCCGTTTCGAACAAGAAATTCATTACGTAAAAATATTAATAAAATTCTATAATAATAATAATACTGAATGATAGTAATAATATTCTATTATTTGAATGATAATAATCCAATAGGCTATAACTCGTGAGTAACGAGCTGAATTTATGGAAAATTCCAGGAGATGACGTAGGTATTACCCGCCCGGGGCCCCAGGTACTCCGAGGATCATCGCCGATATTATATTCGTGTTCAGCTACCCCAAAAACACCGAGTAACGAGTTTCGATCAATTTTGTATTGTACTTACGGAAAATTCCAGGAGATGAGGTTGATTTCATCTGCCCTGGGCCCCAGGTACTCCGAGGATCATCGCCGATATTATATTCGTGTTCAGCAACCCCAAAAACCCCCCGAGTAACGAGTTTTGATCAATTTTGTATTGTACTTACGGAAAATTCCAGGAGTTGAGGTTGATGTCATCTGCCCTGGGCCCCAGGTACTCCGAAGATCATCGTCGATATTATATTCGTGTTCAGCCACCCCAAAATTCCCCGAGTAACGAGTTTTGATCAATTTTGTATTGTACTTACGGAAAATTCCAGGAGATGAGGTCGATGTCATCTGCCCTGGGCCCCAGGTACTCCGAGGATCATCGCCGATATTATATTCGTGTTCAGCTACCCCAAAAACCCCCGAGTAACGAGTTTCGATCAATTTTTTTATTGTACTTACGGAAAATTTCAGGAGATGATGTTGATGTCACCCGCCCTGGGCCCCAGGTACTCCGGGGTCATTACGGATATCATATTCGTGTTCAGCGACCTCAAAAACCTCCGAGTACTAAAATTCGGAACATTTCTGTGGTTATTCACCGAGTTATACATTTTTATTTAATCGAGCCAGTGAATGCACTTCTAAAAAATTCATTTTTCTTATGCACCGATGCAATTTTGATTTCTTATAAAGTGACTATGTTCACAAACTTTCGTGGTGGCTTTTTGAATCGAATGCAAAAAACCGCATTTCGATCCGACTTACTGCACCAATTATCGTAGGTTTAGTGATTTATTTCCTCGTCTACTAGCCTGGCTTTTATTTACGTGCTACAATTATGGAAAATTGGAAAGATTTTTTTTCCTGCCATGGTTACTATACTTACAGTGCAACGTTTTATATTTTAGCTTATTATGCTTATAAATGTAATAATAGAATGAACCGCTTACAAAGTTTTATTGTATTATTTACTTTTTTATGCATTATTGTCTTCATCGCCTATATTTTTACCTATTTTTCATTATTATAGTTTTAATGCGAGACGTATAAGTTTAATAATTTTTTAAAATATCTATTTGAGGTTTATTATTGTTCTTTTGGTTAAACTTCCAATATTTATTTTCACCTTTGGTTGCCAAAGGTTCATGTAGAAGCTCCTATTTCTTGAAATCTCATTATAAATCGCATAACAGTTGTAATTTTTACTCAATGCTTAAACATGTAAATTATTTAAATTTTTTAAGAAGGCTATCTACCTATAACAATAATATTTAATTATTAAATTAAACTATTATTATTTCAAAATATATATATTGCATACACTACTTGTTTTTTCACTTTATTTGGTCTGGGACCCTGTCTTCCCAAAATTATGGCAAAGTGCCTGTTAAGAAGTGTATTTGTATTTGAATAAATATTAAAAATATATTTGTACAGTTCTTAGGAAAAGTTGTCTTATGTGCCCTAAGAAAAATATATATTTTTCATCCCATCTTTATAAAAAAAATTTCAATTAATATTTATATACGAACGTCTAATTAGACTTTAATTTCAAGTACAATATCAACTAGTTATTTATTCATCACTAGTTATCATTACCACCTAATGTTATGTTATTTTGTTGTCGTTATGTTGTTCATTTTAATTTTATGATTTTCTTATTTAGTAGAATCTGTAGAATATTTGAAAGTATGAGCTCTCTATATGTGGCGTCAAGTAATTCGAATCCGTATGACAAAGCTAAGCAGACATAAGCTATGAAACATTGTTACTTCCAACAATGTTTATATTATGTTACTCTGACCATGTGATGACATAACTCCCCTTATATTCTGAAACAGAGGGTCTTATGCCCTATCCTTAGCCCTGCCTAGTTCCATCCACTATTCTTTATATATATATATATATATATATATATATATATATATATATATATATATATATATATATACACAGTAGAGTCCTTTACTTTTACTTTACTTTAGCCAATGCCCGCCCTTTGCTGTTGAGCCATTCGGCGTCGAACCTCAAAGTAACGACCGATTCCTGACAGCTGGTCGTCCAGATCAGGATAGGTTGAAATGTGGTCCCCATTCATGACACCATCGAGACAGAGCGGGCACATGTCGGATTCTGCTATGCCAAAACGATAGAGGTGGGTCTAGAGATAGTCGTGACCCGTCAGCAGTCGAAAGTCAGCCACGGCAGTTGCCCTATCGCTTGTGGGGACCAGAGGAGATACAGTAGACACCGAGTACAGTAGAAATTCCAAGTCCCGATTTTCCGACCTTCCGTTAAATTCGAGCCCGGCTTCGAGTCAGCTGAGCCGCTTGCGCTTAAAAATATTTCCACGTCAGCATTGCCGTTTGATAAAAGAACTAAAGTCCTGAGTGAATGGATAGAGAGCTATTCAAAGAGTGGTTTTTTAATGGGTTTGTGCCCGTAACTGAAAAGTTTTTAAAAACAGTGAATTAGCTTTGGAAGACTATTTTACTGTTAGACAAATCACCGTCGCATCCAGATGAAGATCAACTGTACTCTGATGATATCCGTTCTTTATATATTCCAGCAAATATTCCCGCCGATGGACCAAAATGTTCTGGAATGTATGAAAAACAAATACACACATTAGCTTTTACAATCTCTCTTGGAAGCGACTGAAGGAAAAAAGCATTGTAGGACTCCTAAAAATTTACAGTTAATGAAGTTGTGTACTGGACAATACAAAAAAAGAAAATAAGTCACGGTGAAGGAACGACCGCCTAGGAAATTGCAACTACGCTATCTTGAATAACAGACACCACACCTACAGATATGCTTCTGCTAAGACGTCTACGCGATACCGTAGCATGAAAACGATCTGATAAGCAAACGCAGAAGACACATAACAACTTTTTCCAAACAAAATGTAGCAACCGCAAAGAACAATGTATTCCAAAGCAACATTAATTTATGTCAGTACTGTAATCAATAATGTTTTATAAACGTATTTTTTTGCGTTCACACGCACTAACACACACACACACACACACACACACACACACACACACACACACACACACACACACACACACACACACACACACACACACACACACACACATACACACACACACACACACACACACACACACACACACACACACACACACACACACACACACACACACACACATAGACACACACACACACACACACACACACACACACACACCACACACACACACACACACACACACACACACACACACACACACACACACACACACACACACACACACACACACACACACACACACACACACACACACACACACACACACACACGCACACACAAAACACACACACACACACACACACACACACACACACACACACACACACACACAAGTGTATATATATATTGTAACATAGAATTATTTCTTTATTAGAATATAGAACTAAAGTCTTGCTGATAAAGGGCTCCGCAGTAGAAAGGTTGTCGTCGACATAAAATAATAAATCTAAGGTTTTTTGTTTTGCTTGGCGGTAGTATCACTAAACACTTTGTGTGTGTGTTAAAAGAAAAAAGGCGCTAGAGGGTCTCTAAAATACCGCTAGAAAGGTTAGGATAGTGACTTAAAGTTTGTAACAAAGTATAAGTAAACCGTCACGGTATGCATTTTTAAACCAGAGGTTACAGCTGAAATGGTATTGGTTGTACTTGAAAAAGTGTTTTGTGATTGGTTGAAGATTGCCAGATGTTGTAATAGACGGAACGAAAAAAGCGAGTAAAAGGACTTGATTCCGAAAACCAAGGGTGGTAGGACTTGTTAGTACGGGAACTGGGTTGAAAGGAACGACGGTGGTAGGACGGTTGAGTACGGGGACTGGGTTGAAGGGAACGACGGTGGTAGGACGAGTGAGTACGGGAACTGGGTTGAAAGGTACGACGGTGGTAGGACGAGAGAGTACGGGTACTAGGTTGAAGGGAACGACGGTGGTAGGACGAGTGAGTACGGGGACTGGGTTGAAGGGTACGACGGTGGTAGGACGAGAGAGTACGGGAACTGGGTTGAAGGGAACGACGGTGGTAGTACGAGTAAGTATGGGAACTTGGTTGAAGGGAACGACGGTGGTAGGATGCTGAGTACGGGAAATAGGTTGAAGGGAACGACGGTGATGTGACGAGTGAGTACGGGAACTGGGTTGAAGGGAAAGAAGGTGGTGTGACGAGTGAGTATGGGAACTGGGTTGAAGGGAAAGAAGGTGGTGTGACGAGTAAGTACGGGAAAGACGGTGGTAGGACGACTGAGACAGGAATTAGGTTGTAGGGAACTACGATGATGTGACGAGTGAGTACGGGAACTGGGTTGAAGGGAACGACGGTGGTAGGACGAGTAAGAACGGGAACTGGGTTAAAGAGAACGACCGTGGTAGCACGACTGAGTACGGGAACTAGGTTGAATGGAACGACGGTGATGTGACGAGTGAGTACGGGAACTGGGTTGAAGGGAACGAAGGTGGTGTGACGAGTGAGTATGGGAACTGGGTTGAAGGGAACGACGGTGGTAGGACGAGTGAGTACGGGAACTGGGTTGAAGGAAACGACGGTGGTAGGACGACTGAGTACGGGAACTAGGTTGAAGGGAACGACGGTGATGTGACGAGTGAGTACGGGAACTGGGTTGAAGGGAAAGAAGGTGGTGAGACGAGTGAGTATGGGAACTGGGTTGAAGGGAACGACGGTGGTAGGACGAGTGAGTACGGGAACTGGGTTGAAGGAAACGACGGTGGTAGGACGACTGAGTACAGGAACTAGGTTGAAGGGAACGACGGTGATGTGACGAGAGAGTACGGGAACTGGGTTGAAGGGAAAGAAGGTGGTGTGACGAGTGAGTATGGGAACTGGGTTGAAAGGAACGACGGTGGAAGGACGAGTGAGTACGGGAACTGGATTGAAGGGAACGACGGTGGTAGGATGACTGAGTACGGGAACTAGGTTGAAGGGAAAGAAGGTGGTGTGACGAGTAAGTACGGGAACGACGGTGGTAGGACGACTGAGACAGGAACTAGGTTGAAGGGAACGACGGTGATGTGACGAGTAAGTACGGGAACTGGGTTGAAGGAAAAGAAGGTGGTGTGACGAGTGAGTATGGGAACTGGGTTGAAGGGAACGACGGTGGTAGGACGAGTGAGTACGGGAACTGGGTTGGAGGGAACGACGATGGTAGGACGACTGAGTACGGGAACTAGATTGAAGGGAACGACGGTGATGTGACGAGTAAGTACGGGAACTGGGTAGAAGGGAAAGAAGGTGGTGTGACGAGTGAGTATGAGAACTGGGTTGAAGGGAACGACGGTGGTAGGACGAGTGAGTACGGGAACTGGGTTGGAGGGAACGACGGTGGTAGGACGACTGAGTACGAGAACTAGGTTGAAGGGAACGACGGTGATGTGACGAGTGAGTATGGGATCTGGGTTGAAGGGAACGACGGTGGTAGAACGAGTGAGTACGGGAACTGGGTTGGAGGGAACGACGGTGGTAGGACGACTGAGTACGGAAACTAGGTTGAAGGGAACGACAGTGGTAGGACGAGTGAGTATGGGAACTAGGTTGAAGGGAACGACGGTGGTAGGACAATAGAGTACGGGAACTAGGTAGAAGGAAACGACGGTGGTAGGACGACTGAGTACAGGAACTAGGTTGAAGGGAACGTCGGTGATGTGACAAGTGAGTACGGGAACTGGGTTGAAGGGAACGACGGTGGTAGGACGACTGAGTACAGGAACTAGGTTGAAGGGAACGACGGTAATGTGACGAGTGAGTACGGGAAATGGGTTGAAGGGAACGACGGTGGTGTGACGACTAAGTACGGGAACTGGGTTGAAGGGAGCGACGGTGATGTGACGAGTGAGAACGGGAACTGGGCTGAAGGGAACGATGGTGGTGTGACGACTGAGTACGGAAACTAGGTTGAAGGGAACGACAGTGGTAGGACGAGTGAGTATGGGAACTAGGTTGAAGGGAACGACGGTGGTAGGACAAATGAGTACGGGAACTAGGTAGAAGGAAACGACGGTGGTAGAACGACTGAGTACAGGAACTAGGTTGAAGGGAACGACGGTAATGTGACGAGTGAGTTCGGGAAATGGGTTGAAGGGAACGATGGTGGTGTGACGAATGAGTACGGAAACTAGGTTGAAGGGAACGACAGTGGTAGGACGAGTGAGTACGGGAACTAGCTGGAAGGAAACGATGGTGGTGTGAGGCCTGAGTGCGGTAACTAGGTTGCAGGAAAAGACGGTGGTGTGACGACTGAGTACGGTAACTAGGTTGAAGGGAACGGAGGTGGTGTGATGACTGAGTACGGGAACTTTGTTGTAGGGAACGACGGTGGTAGGACGACAGGTACGGGAACTAGGTTCAAGGGAACGACGGTGAAAGGACGAGTGAGTTCGGGAACTATGTTGAAGGGAACGACGGTGGTAGGAAGAGTGATTACGGGGACTAGGTTGAAGAGAACGACGGTGGTATGACGACCGAGTACGGGAACTGGGTTGAAAGGAACGACGGTTTTGAGGCGACTGAGTAAGGGAACTAGGTTGAAGGGAACGTCATTGGTAGGACGTGTGAGTACGGGAACAGGGTTGAGGGGAACTACAGTACTAGGACGACTGAGTACGGGAACTAGGTTGAAGGGAACGACGGTGGTACGACGTGTGAATACGGGAACTGGGTTGAAGGGTACGACGGTGGTAGAACGAGTGAGTACGGGAACTGGGTTGAATGGAACGATGGTGATGGGATGAGTGAGTACGGGAACTGGGTAGAAGGGAACGACGGCTGTAGGACGAGTGAGTACGGGAACTGGGTTGAAGGGAACGACGGTGGTGTGACGACTGAGTATGGGAACTAGGTTGAAGAGAACGACGGTGGTATGACGACTGAGTACGGGAAATGGTTTGAAGGGAACGACGGTGGAGTGACGACTGAGTACGAAACTAGGTTGAAAAGAACGACGGCGGTGTGACGAATGAGTACGGGAATGGGCTTGAGGGAACGACGGTGGTGTGACGACTGAGTACGGGAAAAAGGTTGAAGGGAACGACGGTGGTGTCACGACTGAGTTCGGGAACTAGGTTGAAGGGAACGACGGTGGTGTGACGACTGATTACAGGAATTGGTTGAAGGGAACGACGGTGGTGTGACGATTGAGTACGGTAACTAGGTTGAAGGGTACGAAGGTGGTGTGACGACTGAGTACGAAACTAGGTTGAAGGGAACGACGGTGGTGTGACGAGTGAGTACAGTAACTAGGTTGACGGGAACTAAAGTGGTAGGACGACTGAGTACGGGAACTAGGTTGAAGGGAACGACGGTGGTAGGACGTATGAGTACGGGAACTAGGTTGAAGGGAACGACGGTGGTAGGACGAGTGAGTACGAGAACTAGGTTGAAGGGAACGACGGTGGTGTGACGACTGAGTACGGGAACTAAGTTGAAGGGAACGACGGTGGTGTGACGACTGAGTACGGAAACTAGGTTGAAGGGAACGACAGTGGTAGGACGAGTGAGTACGGGAACTAGCTGGAAGGGAACGACGGTGGTAGGACGAGTGAGTACGGGAACTGGGTTGAAGGGAACGATGGTGGTGTGACGACTGAGTACGGGAATTATTTTGAAGGGAACGACGGTAGTGTAACGACTGAGTACGGGAACTGGGTTAAAGTGCACGACGGTGGTAGAACGTCTGAGTACGGGTACTAGGTTGAAGGGAAAGACGGTGGTATGAGAACTGAGTACGGGAACTAGGTTGAAGAGAACGAAGGTGGTGGAACGTGTGAGTACGGGAACTGGGTTGAAGATAACATCAGTGGTGTGACGACTGAGTACGGGAACTAGGATGAGGGGGGACGACGGTGGTGGGACGAGTGAGTACGGGAACTAGGTTGAAGGGAAAGACGGTGGTGTGACGACTGATTACGGGAACTAGGTTGAATGGAACGACGGTGGGGTGACGACTGATTACGGGAAATGGTTTGAAGGGAACGACGGTGGTAGGACGACTGAGTACGAGAACATGGTTGAAGGGAACGACGGTGGTAGGACGACTGAGTACGGGAACTAGGTTGGAGGGAACGAAGGTGGTAAGACGAGTGAGTACGGGAACTAGATTGAAGGGAAGTATGGTGGTAGGAACAACCTATTTCCCGTACTCAGTCGTCAGAAAACCGTCGTTCACTTCAACCCATTTCCCGTACTCATTCGTCGTACCACCGTCGTTGCTTTCAACCTAGTTCCCGTAGTCAGTCCTCCTACCGCTGTCGCTCCCTTCAACCTAGTTCCTGTACTCACTAGTCCTACCACCGTCGTTCCCTTCAACCTAGTTTCCGTACTCAGTCGTCCTACCACCATCGTTCCCTTCAAACATGTTCCCGTACTCAGTCGTCACACCACCGTCGCTCTCCTCAACCTAGTTCCGGTACTCAGTCGTCCTACCACCCTCGTTCCCTTCAACCTAGTTCCCGTACTCAGTCGTCATAACACCGTCGTTCCTTTCTACCTAGTTCCCGTACTCAGTCGTCACAAGACCGTCTTTCCCTTCAACCTAGTTCCCGTACTCAGTCGTCCTACCACCGTCGTTCCCTTCAACCCATTTCTTGTACTCAGGCGTAACACCACTTTCGTACCCTTTAACGTAGTTCCCGTACTCACTCGTCCTAACACCGTTGTTCCCTTCAACCCAGTTCCCGTACTCAGTCGTTCTACCACCGTCGTTCCCTTCAACCTAGTTCCCGTACTCAGTCGTCCAACCATCGTCGTTCCCTTGAACCCATTTCCCGAACTCAGGCGTAAAAAATTCTTCGTTCCCCTCAACCTAGTTCCCGTACTCAGTCGTCCTACCACCGTCGTTCCCTTCAACCCATTTCCCGTACTCAGGTGTAACACCACCTTCGTTCCCTTCAACCCATTTCCCGTACTCAGTCGTCCTACCACCGTCGTTCCCTTCATCCCACTTCCCGTACTCAGTCGTCCTACCACCGTCGTTCCCTTCAACCCATTTCCCGAACTCAGGCGTAACACCACCTTCGTTCCCTTCAACCTAGTTCCCGTACTCTGGCGTAACACCACCTTCGTCCTCTTCAACCTAGTTCCCGTACTCAGGCGTAACACCACCGTCGTTCCCTTCAACCTAGTTCCCGTACTCAGTCGTCCTACCACCATCGTTCCCTTCTACCCAGTTCCCGTACTCAGTCATCACACAACCGTCGTTCCCTTCAACCCATTTCCCGTACTCAGTCGTCACACCACCGTCGTTCCCTTCAACCTAGTTCCCGTACTCACTCGTTCTACCACCGTCGTTCCCTTCAACCCAGTTCCCGTACTCAGTCGACACACCACCGTCGTTCCCTTCAACCCATTTCCCGTAGTCAGTCGTCACACCACCGTCGTTCTCTTCAACCCAGTTCCCGTAATCAGTCGTCACACCACCGTCGTTCCCTTCAACCCATTGCCCGTACTCAGTCATCCTACCACCGTCGTTCCCTTCAACCTAGTTCCCGTACTCACTCGACCTACCACCGTCGTTCTCTTCAACCCAGTTCCCGTACTCAGTCGTCACACCACCGTCGTTCCCTTCAACCCATTTCCCGTACTCAGTCGTCACACCATCGTCGATCTCTTCATTCTAGATCCCGTACTCAGTCGTTCTACCACCGTCGTTCCCTTCAACCTAGTTCCCGTACTCAGTCCTCCTACCACCGTCGTTCCCTTCAACTTAGTTCCCGTAATCAGTCGTCACACCACCGTCGTTCCCTTCAACCCATTCCCCGTACTCAGTCGTACTACCACCGTCGTTCCCTTCAACCTAGTTCCCGTACTCAGTCGTCACACCACCGTCGTTCCCTTCAACCCATTTCCCGTACTCAATCATCCTACCACCGTCGTTCCCTTCAACCTAGTTCCAGAACTCAGTCGTCCTACCTCCGTCGTTCCCTTCAACCCATTTCCCGTACTCAGTCGTCATACCACCGTCGTTCCCTTCAACCCATTTTCCGTACTCAGGCGAAACACCACCGTCGTTCCCTTCAACCCATTCCCCGTACTCAGTCGTACTACCACCGTCGTTCCCTTCAACCTACTTCACTTACTGAGTCATCACACCACCTTCGTTCCCTTCAACCCATTTCTCGTATTCAGGCGTAACACCACCTTCGTTCCCTTCAACCTAGTTCACTTACTCAGTTGTCCTAACACCGTCGTTCCCTTCAACCCATTTCCCGTACTCAAGCGTAACACCACCTTCGCTCACTTCAATATAGTTCACGTACTCATTCATCACACCACCTTCGTTCCCTTCAACCTAGTTCCCGAACTCAGTCGTCACACCACCGTCGTTCCCTTCAACCTAGTTCCCGAAGTCAGTCGTCACACCACCTTCGTTCCTTACAAGCTATTTCCCTTACTCAGGCGTAACATCACCTTCGTTAACTTCAACCTAGTTCCCGTACTTAGGCGTGACACCACCTTCGTTCCCTTCAACCTAATTCCCATACTCAGTCGTCACACCAACTTCGTTCCGTTCAACCTAGTTCCCGTACTCAGTCGTCACACCACCGTCGTTCCCTTCAACCTAGTTCCCGACCTCAGTCGTCACACCACCGTCGTTCCCTTCAACCCATTCCCCGTCCTCAGTCGTCCTACCACCGTCGTTCCATTCAACCTAGTTCCCGTACTCAGTCGTACTACAACCGTCGTTCCTTTCAAACCATTTCCCGTACTCAGGCGTAACACCACCTTCGTTCCGTTCAACCTAGTTCCCGTACTCAGTCGTCACACCACCGTCGTTATTTTCAAAATAGTTCCCGTACTCAGTCGTCCTACCACCGTCGTTCCCTTCAACCCATTTCTCGTACTCAGGCGTAACACCACCTTCGTCCCCTTCAACATAGTTCCCGTACTCAGTCGTGACACCACCGTCGTTCCCTTCAACCTTTTTCCCGTACTCAGTCGTCACACCACCGTCGTTCCCTCAAGCCCATTCCCGTACTCATTCGTCACACCGCCGTCGTTCCTTTCAACCTAGTTTCGTACTCAGTCGTCACTCCACCGTCGTTCCCTTCAACACATTTCCCGTACTCAGGCGTGACACCACCTTCATTCCCTTCAAACTAGTTCCCGTACTCAGTCGTCCTGCCACCGTCGTTCCAGTCAACCCATTTCCCGTACTTAGGCGTAACACCAACATCGTTCCCTTCAACCTAGTTCCCGTACTCAGTCGTCCTACCACCGTCGTTCCCTTCAACCTAGTTCCTGTACTCAGTCATCACACCACCTTCGTTCCCTTCAACCCATTTCCCGTACTCAGGCGTAACACCACCTTCGTCCCCTTCAACCCATTTCCCGTACTCAGGCGTAACACCACCTTCGTCCCCTTCAACCTAGTTCTCGTACTCAGCCGTAACACCACCTTCGTTCCTTTCAACCTAGTTCACGTACTCAGTCATCACACCACCTTCGTTCCCTTCAACCCATTTCCCGTACTCAGGCGTAACACCACCTACGTTCCCTTCAACCTAGTTCTCGTACTCAGCCGTAACACCACCTTCGTTCCTTTCAACCTAGTTCCCGTACTCAGTCGTCACACCACCGTCGTTCCCTTCAACTTAGTTCCCGTACTCAGTCGTCACATCACCGTCTTTCCCTTCAACTTAGTTCCCGTACTCAGTCGTCACACTACCGTCGTTCCCTTCAACCTAGTTCCCGTACTCAGTCGTTACACCACCATCTTTCCCTTCAACCTAGATCCCGTACTCAGTCGTCACATCACCTTCGTTCCCTTCAACCCATTTCCCGTACTCCGGAGTAACACCATCTTCGTTCCCTTCAACCTAGTTCCCGTACTCAGTCGTCACACCACCGTCGTTCCCTTCAACCTAGTTCCCGTACTCAGTCGTTACACCACCATCTTTCCCTTCAACCTAGATCCCGTACTCAGTCGTCACATCACCTTCGTTCCCTTCAACCCATTTCCCGTACTCCGGCGTAACACCATCTTCGTTCCCTTCAACCTAGTTCCCGTACTCAGTCGTCACACCACCGTCGTTCCCTTCAACCTAGTTCCCGTACTCAGTCGTTACACCACCATCTTTCCCTTCAACCTAGATCCCGTACTCAGTCGTCACACCACCGTCGTTCCCTTCAACCTAGTTCCCGTACTCAGTCGTCACACCACCGTCGTTCCCTTCAACCTAGTTCCCGTACTCATTCGTCACACCACCTTCGTTCCCTTCAACCCATTTCACGTACTCAGGCGTAACACCATCTTCGTTCCCTTCAACCTAGTTCCCGTACTCAGGCGTAACACCACCTACGTTCCCTTCAACCTAGTTCCCGTACAAAGTCGTCCTACCACCGTCGTTCCCTTCAACCCATTTCCCGTACTCAGGCGTAACACCACCTTCGTTCCCTTCAACCTAGTTCCCGTACACAGTCGTCAGACCACCGTCGTTCCCTTCAAGCTAGTTCCCGTACTCAGTCGTCCTACCACTGTCGTTCCCTTCAACTTAGTTTCCGTACTCAGTCGTCAAACCACCGTCGTTCAATTCAACCCATTTCTCGTAATCAGGCGTTACACCACCTTCGATCTCTTCAACCTAGTTCCCGTACTAAGTCGTCACACCACCGTCTTTCCCTTCAACCTTGTTCCCGTACTCAGTCGTCCTACCTCCGTCGATCCCTTCAACCTAGGTACCATACTCAGTCGTCCTACCACCGTCGTTCCATTCAATATAGTCCACGTACTCAGTCGTCCTACCACCGTCGTTCCCTTCAACCCATTTCCCGCACTCAGTCGTCCTACCACCGTCGTTCCCTACAACCCATTTCCCGTACTCAGTCGTCCTACCACAGTCGTTCCCTTCAACCCATTTCTCGTACTCAGTCGTCCTACCACCGTCGTAAACTTCAACCTAGTTCCCGTACTCAGTCGTCACACCACCGTCTCTCCCTTCAACCCAGTTCCCGTAATCCCTCGTCCTACCACCGTCGTTCCCTTCAACCTATTTCCCGTACTCAGTCGACACACCACCGTCGTTCCCTTCAACCCATTTACCGTACTCAGTCGACACACCACCGTCATTCCCTTCAACCCATTACCCGTACTCAGGCGTAACGCCACCTTCGTTCTCTTCAACTAGTTCCCGTACTCAGTCGTCACACCACCGTCTCTCCCTTCAACCCAGTTCCAGTAATCACTCTTCCTACCACCGTCGTTCCCTTCAACTTAGTTCTCGTACTCAGACTTCCTACCATCGTCGTTCCCATCAACCTAGTTCATGTACTCACTCGTCACACCAACGTCGTTCCCTTCAACCCAGTTCCCGTACTAACTTATCCTACCACCGTCGTTCGCTTCAACCCAGATCTAATGCTCACACGTTCTACCACCGTTTTCCCCTTCAACCTAGTTCTAGTACTCACTCGACACACCACCCTTGTTCATTTCATCCCAGTTCCCGTACTCAGTCGTAACACTACCGTCGTTCCCTTCAACCTAGTTCCCGTACGCAGTTGTCACACGACCGTCGTTCCCTTCAACCCAGGTCCCGTACTCAGTCGTCACACCACCGTCGTTCCCTTCAACCCATTTCCCGTACTCAGGCGTAACACCACCGTCGTTCCCTTCAACCCATTTCCCGTTCTCAGGCGTAACACCACCTTCGTTCCCTTCAACCTAGTTCCCATACTCAGTCGTCACACCACCGTCGTTCCCTTCAACCCAGGTCCCGTACTCAGTCGTCACACCACCGTCGTTCCCTTCAACCCATTTCCCGTACTCAGGCGTACCACCACCTTCGTTTCCTTCAACCTAGTTCCCGTACTCAGTCGTCACACCACAGTCGTTTCCTTCAACCTAGTTCCCGTACTCAGTCGTCACACCACAGTCGTTTTCTTCAACCTAGTTCCCGTACTCAGTCGTCACACCACCGTCGATCCCTTCAACCTAGTTCCCGTACTCAGTCGTCCTACCACCGTCATTCCCTTCAACCCATTTCCCGTACTCAGGCGTCACACCACCGTCGTTCCCTTCAACCCATTTCCCGTACTCAGTCGTCCTACCATCGTCGTTCCCTTCAACACATTTCCCGTACTCAGGCGTAACACCACCTTCGATCCCTTCAATATAGTTCCCGTACTCAGTCGTCACACCACCGTCGTTCCCTTCAACCTATTTCCCGTACTCAGGCGTCACACCACCGTCGTTCCCTTCAACCTAGTTCCCGTACTCAGTCGGCACACCAGCGTCGTTCCCTTCAACCCATTTCCCGTACTCAGGCGTAACACCTCCTTCGTTCTCTTCAACCCTTTTCCCTTACTCAGTCGTCCTACCACCGTCGTTCCCTTCAACCCATTTCCCGTACACAGTCGTCCTACCACCGGCGTTCCCTTCAACACATTTCCCGTACTCAGACGTCCTACCACCGTCGCTCCCTTTAACCCATTTCCCGTACTCAGTCGTCCTACCACCGTCGTTCCCTCCAACCCATTTCCCGTACTCAGTCCTCCTACCACCGTCGTAAACTTCAACCTAGTTCCCGTACTCAGTCGTCACACCACCGTCGTTCCCTCCAACCCATTTCCCGTACTCACTCGTCCTCCCACCGTCGTAAACTTCAACCTAGTTCCCGTACTCAGGCGTAACACCACCTTCGTTCTCTTCAACCTAGTTCCCGTACTCAGTCGTCACCACCACCGTCACTCCCTTCAACCTAGTTCCCGTACTCAGTCGTCTCACCACCGTCATTCCCTTCAACCCAGTTACCGTACAAAGTCGTCACACCAGCGTCGTTCCCTTCAACCCATTTCCCGTACTCAGGCGTAACACCACCTTCGTTCTCTATAAACCTAGTTCCCGTACTCAGTCGGCACACCAGCGTCGTTCCCTTCAACCCATTTCCCGTACTCAGGCGTAACACCTCCTTCGTTTTCTTCAACCCATTTCCCGTACTCAGTCGTCCTACCACCGTCGTTCACTCCAACCCATTTCCCGTACTCAGGCGTCCTACAACCGTCGTAAACTTCAACCTAGTTCCCGTACTCAGTCGTCACCACCACCGTCATTCCCTTCAACCCAGTTACCGTACTCAGTCGTCACACTACAGTAGTTCTCTTCAACCTATTTCCCGTACTCAGTCGTCCTACCACCGTCGTTCACTTCAAACTAGTTCCCGTACTCAGTCCTCACACCAATGTCGTTCCCTTCAACCTAGTTCCCGTACTCACTCGTCCTACCACCGACGTTCCCTTCAACCTAGTTCACGTACTCAGACGTCCTACCACTGTCGTTCCCATCAACCTAGTTCCTGTACTCACTCGTCACACCACCGTCGTTCTTTTCAACCTAGTTCCCGTACTCAAACGTCCTACCACCATCGTTCCCTTCTACCACGATCCAATGCTCACTCGTCCTACCACCGTTGTTCCTTTCAACCTAGTTCTAGTACTCACTCGTCACACTACCCTTGTTCATTTCACCCCAGTACCCGTACTCAGTCGTCACACTACCGTCGTTCTCTTCAACCTGGTTCCCGTACGCAGTCCTCCTACCGCCGTCGTTCCCTTCATCCTAGTTCCCATACTCACTCGTCCTACCACCGTCGTTCCCTTCAACCTAGTTCCCGTACTCAGTCGTCCTACCACCGACGTTCCCTTCAAACCATTTCCCGTTCTCAGTCGTCCTACTACCGTCGTTCCCTTCTACCCAGTTCCTGTACTCACTTATCCTACCACCGTCGTTCCCTTCAACCCAGATCCAATGCTCACTCGTCCTACCACCGTTGTTCCTTTCAACCTAGTTCTAGTACTCACTCGTCAGACTACCCTTGTTCATTTCATCCCAGTTCCCGTACTCAGTCGTCACACTACCGTCGTTCTCTTCAACCTAGTTCCCGTACGCAGTCCTCCAACCACCGTCGTTCCCTTCAACCTAGTTCCCGTACTCATACGTATTACCACCGCCGTTCCCTTCAACCCAGATCCCGTACTCACTCGTCCTACCACCGTCGTTCCCTTCAACCTAGTTCCCGTACTCCGTTGTCCTACCACCGTCGTTCCCTTCAACGTAGTTCCCTTACCCAGTCGTCCTACCACCGTCGTTCCCTTCAACCTTGATCCCGTACTCAGTCGTCCTACCACTGTAGTTCCCCTCAGCCTAGTTCCTTTACTCATCCGTCATACCACCATCGTTCCCTTGAACCTAGTTCCCGTACTCAGCCGTTACACCACCGTCGATCCCTAACAACCCAGTTACCATACTCAGTCGTCCTACCACCATCGTTCCCTTGAACCTAGTTCCCGTACTTAGTCGTCCTACCACTGTCGTTCCCTTCAAACCATTTCCGCGACTCAGTCGTCACACCACCGTCGTTTCCTTCAACCTAGTTCCCGTACTCTGTCGTCACACCACCGTCGTTCCCTTCAACCCAGTTTCCGTACTCACTCGTCCTATCACCGTCGTTCCCATCAACCCCGTTCCCGTACTCACACGTCCTACCACTGTCGTTCCCTTCAACCTAGTTCCCGTACTCCGTCGTCACACCACTGATGTTCTTTTCAACCAAGTTCCCGTACTCACACGTCCTACCACCGTCGTTTCCTTCAACCTAATTCACGTACACAGTCGTCACACCACCGTCGTTCTTTTCAACCCATTTCCCGTACTCAGTCGTCACCACCACCGTCACTCCCTTCAACCTAGTTCCCGTACTCAGTCGTCTCACCACCGTCATTCCCTTCAACCCATTTACCGTACTCAGTCGTCACACTACAGTAGTTCTCTTCAACCTATTTCCCGTACTCAGTCGTCCTACCACCGTCGTTCACTTCAAACCAGTTCCCGTACTCAGTCCTCACACCAATGTCGTTCCCTTCAACCCAGTTCCCGTACTCACTCGTCCTACCACCGTCGTTCCCTTCAACCTAGTTCCCGTACTCAGACGTCCTACCACCGTCGTTCCCTTCAACCCATTTCCCGTACTCAGGCGTAACACCACCGTCTTTCCCTTCAACCTAGTTCCCGTACAAAGTCGTCACACCACCGTCTTTCCCTTCAACCCGTTTCCCGTACTCAGGCGTAACACCACCTTCGTTCTCTATAAACCTAGTTCCCGTACTCAGTCGGCACACCAGCGTCGTTCCCTTCAACCCATTTCCCGTACTCAGGCGTAACACCTCCTTCGTTCTCTTCAACCCATTTCCCGTACTCAGTCGTCCTACCACCGTCGTTCACTCCAACCCATTTCCCGTACTCAGTCGTCCTACCACTGTCGTAAACTTCAACCTAGTTCCCGTACTCAGTCGTCCTACCTCCGTCGTTCTCTTTAAACCATTTCCCGTTCTCAGTCGTCCTACCACCGTCGTTCCCTTCAACCTAGTCCCCGTACTCAGTCGTCCTACCACCGTCGTTCCCATCAACCTAGTTCCTGTACTCACTCGCCACACCAATGTCGTTCCCTTAAACCCAGTTCCCGTACTCAGTCGTCACACCACCGCCGTTCCCTTCAACGCAGTTCCCGTACTCAGTCGCCACACCACCGCCGTTCAATTCAACGCACTCCCCGTACTCAGTCATCACACCACTGCCGTTCCCTTCAACCTAGTTCCCGTACTCAGTCGTCACACCACCGTCGTTCCCTTCAACCTAGTTTCCGTACTCAGTCGTCACACCACCATCGTTCCCTTCAACTCAGTTCCCGTACTCAATCGTCACACCACCATCGTTCCATTCAACCCAGTTTCCGTACTCACTCGTCCTACCACCGTCGTTCCCTTCAACCTATTTCCCGTACTCAGTCGTCACACCACCGCCGTTCCCTTCAACGCACTCCCCGTACTCAGTCGTCCTACCACTGTCGGTCCCTTCATTCTAGTTCCCGTACTCAGTCGTCCTACCACCGTCGTTCCCTTTAACCTAGTTCCCGTACTCAGTCGTAACAAAACCGTCATTCCCTTCAACCCAGTTCACGAACTCAGTCGTCACACCACCGTCGTTCACTTCAACCCATTTCCCGTACTCAGTCTTCCTACCACCGTCGTTCCCTTTAACCTAGTTCACGTACTCAGTCGTCCTACCACCGTCGTTCCCTTTAAACAATTTGCCGTACTCAGTTGTCACACCACCGTCGTTCCCTTCAACCTAGATCCCGTACTCACTCGTCCTTTCACCGTCGATCCCTTCAACTTAGTTCCCGTACCTGTTGTCCTACCACCGTCGTTCCCTTCAACCTAGTTCCCGTACTCACTCGACCTTTTCCGTCGTTCTCTTCAAGCTTGTTCCCGTGCCTGTCGTCCTACCACCGTCGTTCCCTAAAAACCTAGTTCCCGTACTCAGTCTTTACACCACTGTCGTTCCCTAACAACCCAGTTACCGTACTCAGTCGTCCTACCACCGTCGTTCCCTTGAAGCTAGTTCACGTACTCAGTTGTCCTACCACCGTCGTTCCCTTCAAACCATTTCCCGTACTCAGTCGTCACACTATAGTCGTTCCCTTCAACCTAGTTACCGTACTTAACCGTCACAGCACCATCGTTTCCTTCAACCTAGTTTCCGTACTCAATCGTCACATCACCATCGTTCTCTTCAACCCAGTTCCTGTACTCACTCGTCATACCACCGTCGTTCCCTTCAACCTAGTTCCCGTACTCAGTCGTCACACCACCGTCGTTTCCTTCTACTCAGTTCCCGTACTCACTCGTCCTACCACCGTCGTTCCCTTCAACCTAGTTCTCGTACTCACTCGTCCTACCACCGTCGTTCCCTTCAAACTATTTCCCGTACTCACTTATCCTACCACCGTTGTTCCCTTAAACTCAGTTCCCGTACTCAAACGTCCTACCAAAATCGTTCCTTTCAACCCAGTTCCCGTACTCACACGTCCTACCACCGTCGTACCTTTCATCCCAGTTCCCGTACTCACTCATCCTGCCACCGTCGTTCCCTTCGACCCAGTTCCCGTACTCATTCGTCCTACCACAATCGTTCCCATAAACCCAGTGAGTACGGGAACTAGGTTGAAATGAACGACGGTGGTGTGATGACTGAGTACGGGAACTGGGTTGAAAGGATCGACGGTGGTAGGTTGAGTGAGTACGGGAACTGGAATGAAGGGAACGAGGGTGGTGTGACGAGTGAGTACTAGAACTAGGTTGAAGGGAACAACGGTGGTATGACGAGTGAGCATTGGATCTGGGTTGAAAGGAACGACGGTGGTAGGATAAGTGAGTACGGGAACTGGGTTGAAGGGAACGACGGTGGTAGGAGAACTGAGTACGGGAACTAGGTTGAAGAGAACTACGGTAGTTTGACGACTGAGTACGGAAACTGGGTTGAAGGGAACGACGGTGGTGTGACGACTGAGTACGGGAACTGGTTTGAAGGGAACGACGGTGGTAGGACGACTGAGCACGGGAACTAGGTTGAAGGTAACAACGGTAGTGTGACGACTGAGTACAGGAACTGGGTTGAAGGGAACGACGGTGGTAGGACGTTTGAGTACGGGTGCTGGGTTGAGAGGAAAGACGGTAGTAGGACGACTGAGTACGGGAACTAGGTTGAAGGGAACGACACTGGTTGGACGACTGAGTACGGAAACTGGGTTGAAGGGAACGACGGTGGTAGGACGTATGAGTACGGGAACTAGGTTGAAGGAAACGACGGTGGTGCGACGACTGAGTACGGGAACTAGGTTAAAGGGAACGACAGTGGTAGGACGACCGAATACGGGAACTAGGATGAAGTGAACGACTTTGGTAGGTCGACTGAGTACGGGAACTAGGTTGAATTGAACAATGGTGGTGTGACGACTGAGTACGGGAACTAGGAATACGGGAACGACCGTGGTGTGACCACTGAGAACGGGCACTGCTTTGAATTGAACGACGGTGGTAGGACGAATGAGTACGGAAATTAGGTTGAAGGGAACAACGGTGGTAGGACGAGTGAGTACGGGAACTGGGTTGAAGGGAACGATAATGGTGTGACGATTGAGTACGGTAACTAGGTTGAAGGGAATGACGGTTTTGTGACGACTGAGTACGGGAACTGGGTTGAAGGAAGCGACGTAGGTTTGACGACTAAGTACGGTAACTAGGTTGAAGGGAACGACGGTTTTGTGACGACTGAGTACGGGAACTAAGTTGAAGGGAACGACGTTGGTAGGACGTGTGAGTACGGGAACTGGGTTGAATGGATCGACGGTGGTGTGACGAGTGAGTACGAGAACTACGTTGAATGGAACGACGGTGATGTGACGACTAAGTACGGGCACTAGGTTGAAGGGAACGACGGTGGTGTGACAACTGAGTACGGGAAATTGTTTAAAGGGAACGACGGTGGTAGGACGACTAAGTACGGGCACTACGTTGAGGGGAACGACGGTGGTGCGAAGACTGAGTACGGGAACTAGGTTGAAGGGAACGACTGTGGTAGGTCGAGTGAGTACAGGAACTAGGTTGAAGGGAACAATGGTAGTGTGACAACTGAGTACGGGAACTGGGTTGCAGGGAACGACGTGGTAGGACTACTGAGTACGGGAACTAGGTTGAAATGAACGGCGGTGGTGTGACGACTTATTACGTTAACTAGGTTGAGGGGAATGACGGTGGTGTGACGACTGAGTACGGGAACTAGGTTGAGGGGAACGACGGTGGTGTGACGACTGATTACGTTAAGTAGGTTGAAGGGAACGACGGTGGTAGGACGAGTGAGTACAGGAACTAGGTTGAAGGGAACAATGGTAGTGTGACAACTGAGTACGGGAACTGGGTTGCAGGGAACGACGTGGTAGGACGAGTGCGTACGGGAACTATGTTGAAAGGAGCGTCTGTGGTGTGACGACTGAGTACTGGAACTAGGTTGAAGGGAACGACGCTTTTGTGTCGACTGAGTACGGGAACTAGGTTGAAATAAACGACGGTGGTAGGACAAGTGAGTACGGGAACTGGGTTGAAGGGAACATCAGTGGTGTGACGACTGAGTACGGGAACTAGGTTGAAGGTAACGACGGTGGTAGGACGAGTGAGTACAGGAACTAGGTTGTAGGGAACAATGGTAGTGTGACAACTGAGTACGGGAACTGGGTTGGAGGGAACGACGGTTGTAGGACTACTGAGTACGGGAACTAGGTTGCAGGGAACAATGGTAGTGTGACAACTGAGTACGGGAACTGGGTTGGAAGGAACGACGGTGGTAGGACTACTGAGTACGGGACTTGGTTGAAGGGAACAATGGTAGTGTGACAACTGAGTACGGGAACTGGGTTGGAGGGAACGACGGTGGTTGGACTACTGAGTACGGGACTTGGTTGAAGGGAACAATGGTAGTGTGACAACTGAGTACGGGAACTGGGTTGGAGGGAACGACGGTGGTAGGACTACTGAGTACGGGAACTAGGTTGAAGGGAACAATGGTAGTGTGACAACTGAGTACGGGAACTAGGTTGAAGGGAACAATGGTAGTGTGACAACTGTGTACGGGAACTGGGTTGGAGGGAACGACGGTGGTAGGACTACTGAGTACGGGAACTAGTTTGAAATGAACGACGGTGGTGTGACGACTGATTACGTTAAATAGGTTGTGGGGAATGACGGTGGTGTGACGACTGAGTACGGGAACTAGGTTGAAGGGAACGACGGTGGTGTGACGACTGATTACGTTAACTAGGTTGTGGGGAACGACGGTGGTGTGACGACTGATTACGTTAACTAGGTTGTGGGGAACGACGGTGGTGTGACGACTGATTACGTTAACTAGGTTGTGGGGAACGACGGTGGTGTGACGACTGAGTACGGGAACTAGGTTGTGGGGAATGACGGTGGTATGACGACTGATTACGTTAACTACGTTGAAGGGAACGACGGTGGTAGGACGAGTGAGTACAGGAACTAGGTTAAAGGGAAAAATGGTAGTGTGACAACTGAGTACGGGAACTGGGTTGCAGGGAACGACGGTGGTAAGACTACTGAGTACGGGAACTAGTTTGAAATCAACGACGGTGGTGTGACGACTGATTACGTTAACTAGGTTGAGGGGAACGACGGTGGTGTGACGACTGAGTACGGGAACTAGGTTGAGGGGAACGACGGTGGTAGGACGAGTGAGTAGAGGAACTAGGTTGAAGGGAACAATGGTAGTGTGACAACTGTGTACGGGAACTGGGTTGGAGGGAACGACGGTGGTAGGACTACTGAGTACGGGAACTAGGTTGAGGGGAACGACGGTGGTGTGACGACTGATTACGTTAACTAGGTTGAAGGGAACGACGGTGGTAGGACGAGTGAGTACAGGAACTAGGTTGAAGGGAACAATGGTAGTGTGACAACTGTGTACGGGAACTAGGTTGAGGGGAACGACGGTGGTGCGAAGACTGAGTACGGGAACTAGGTTGAAGGGAACGACTGTGGTAGGTCGAGTGAGTACAGGAACTAGGTTGAAGGGAACAATGGTAGTGTGACAACTGAGTACGGGAACTGGGTTGCAGGGAACGACGTGGTAGGACTACTGAGTACGGGAACTAGGTTGAAATGAACGGCGGTGGTGTGACGACTTATTACGTTAACTAGGTTGAGGGGAATGACGGTGGTGTGACGACTGAGTACGGGAACTAGGTTGAGGGGAACGACGGTGGTGTGACGACTGATTACGTTAAGTAGGTTGAAGGGAACGACGGTGGTAGGACGAGTGAGTACAGGAACTAGGTTGAAGGGAACAATGGTAGTGTGACAACTGAGTACGGGAACTGGGTTGCAGGGAACGACGTGGTAGGACGAGTGCGTACGGGAACTATGTTGAAAGGAGCGTCTGTGGTGTGACGACTGAGTACTGGAACTAGGTTGAAGGGAACGACGCTTTTGTGTCGACTGAGTACGGGAACTAGGTTGAAATAAACGACGGTGGTAGGACAAGTGAGTACGGGAACTGGGTTGAAGGGAACATCAGTGGTGTGACGACTGAGTACGGGAACTAGGTTGAAGGTAACGACGGTGGTAGGACGAGTGAGTACAGGAACTAGGTTGTAGGGAACAATGGTAGTGTGACAACTGAGTACGGGAACTGGGTTGGAGGGAACGACGGTTGTAGGACTACTGAGTACGGGAACTAGGTTGCAGGGAACAATGGTAGTGTGACAACTGAGTACGGGAACTGGGTTGGAAGGAACGACGGTGGTAGGACTACTGAGTACGGGACTTGGTTGAAGGGAACAATGGTAGTGTGACAACTGAGTACGGGAACTGGGTTGGAGGGAACGACGGTGGTTGGACTACTGAGTACGGGACTTGGTTGAAGGGAACAATGGTAGTGTGACAACTGAGTACGGGAACTGGGTTGGAGGGAACGACGGTGGTAGGACTACTGAGTACGGGAACTAGGTTGAAGGGAACAATGGTAGTGTGACAACTGAGTACGGGAACTAGGTTGAAGGGAACAATGGTAGTGTGACAACTGTGTACGGGAACTGGGTTGGAGGGAACGACGGTGGTAGGACTACTGAGTACGGGAACTAGGTTGAAGGGAACGACGGTGGTGTGACGACTGATTACGTTAACTAGGTTGTGGGGAACGACGGTGGTGTGACGACTGATTACGTTAACTAGGTTGTGGGGAACGACGGTGGTGTGACGACTGAGTACGGGAACTAGGTTGTGGGGAACGACGGTGGTGTGACGACTGATTACGTTAACTAGGTTGTGGGGAATGACGGTGGTGTGACGACTGAGTACGGGAACTAGGTTGAAGGGAACGACGGTGGTGTGACGACTGATTACGTTAACTAGGTTGTGGGGAACGACGGTGGTGTGACGACTGATTACGTTAACTAGGTTGTGGGGAACGACGGTGGTGTGACGACTGATTACGTTAACTAGGTTGTGGGGAACGACGGTGGTGTGACGACTGAGTACGGGAACTAGGTTGTGGGGAATGACGGTGGTATGACGACTGATTACGTTAACTACGTTGAAGGGAACGACGGTGGTAGGACGAGTGAGTACAGGAACTAGGTTAAAGGGAAAAATGGTAGTGTGACAACTGAGTACGGGAACTGGGTTGCAGGGAACGACGGTGGTAAGACTACTGAGTACGGGAACTAGTTTGAAATCAACGACGGTGGTGTGACGACTGATTACGTTAACTAGGTTGAGGGGAACGACGGTGGTGTGACGACTGAGTACGGGAACTAGGTTGAGGGGAACGACGGTGGTAGGACGAGTGAGTAGAGGAACTAGGTTGAAGGGAACAATGGTAGTGTGACAACTGTGTACGGGAACTGGGTTGGAGGGAACGACGGTGGTAGGACTACTGAGTACGGGAACTAGGTTGAGGGGAACGACGGTGGTGTGACGACTGATTACGTTAACTAGGTTGAAGGGAACGACGGTGGTAGGACGAGTGAGTACAGGAACTAGGTTGAAGGGAACAATGGTAGTGTGACAACTGTGTACGGGAACTGGGTTGGAGGGAACGACGGTGGTAGGACTACTGAGTACGGGAACTAGGTTGAGGGGAACGACGGTGGTGTGACGACTGATTACGTAACTAGGTTGTGGGGAACGACGGTGGTGTGACGACTGATTACGTTAACTAGGTTGAAGGGAACGACGGTGGTGTGACGACTGAGTACGGGAACTAGGTTGAAGGGAACGACGGTGGTGTGACGACTGATTACGTTAACTAGGTTGTGGGGAATGACGGTGGTGTGACGACTGAGTACGGGAACTAGGTTGAAGGGAACGACGGTGGTGTGACGACTGAGTACGGGAACTAGGTTGAAGGGAACGACGGTTGTGTGACGACTGATTACGTTAACTAGGTTGTGGGGAACGACGGTGGTGTGACGACTGATTACGTTAACTAGGTTGTGGGGAACGACGGTGGTGTGACGACTGATTACGTTAACTAGGTTGTGGGGAACGACGGTGGTCTGACGACTGAGTACGGGAACTAGGTTGTGGGGAATGACGGTGGTGTGACGACTGAGTACGGAAACTAGGTTGTGGGGAACGACGGTGGTGTGACGACTGAGTACGGGAACTAGGTTGTGGGGAATGACGGTGGTGTGACGACTGAGTACGGGAACTAGATTGAAGGGAACGACGGTGGTGTGACGACTGAGTACGGGAACTAGGTTGTGGGGAATGACGGTGGTGTGACGACTGAGTACGGGAACTAGGTTGTGGGGAACGACGGTGGTCTGACGACTGAGTACGGGAACTAGGTTGTGGGGAATGACGGTGGTGTGACGACTGAGTACGGGAACTAGGTTGTGAGGAACGACGGTGGTCTGACGACTGAGTACGGGAACTAGGTTGTGGGGAATGACGGTGGTGTGAAGACTGAGTACGGGAACTAGGTTGTGGGGAACGACGGTGGTCTGACGACTGAGTACGGGAATTAGGTTGTGGGGAATGACGGTGGTGTGACGACTGAGTACGGGAACTAGGTTGAAGGGAACGACGGTGGTGTGACGACTGAGTACGGGAATTAGGTTGTTGGGAACGACGGTGGTCTGACGACTGAGTACGGGAACTAGGCTGTGGGGAATGACGGTGGTGTGACGACTGAGTACGGGAACTAGGTTGAAGGGAACGACGGTGGTGTGACGACTGAGTACGGGAACTAGGTTGTGGGGAACGACGGTGGTCTGACGACTGAGTACGGGAACTAGGTTGAGGGGAACGACGGTGGTGCGACGACTGAGTACGGGAATCAGGTTGAAGGGAACGACGGTGGTAGGACTACTGAGTACGGGAACTAGGTTGAAATGAACGGCGGTGGTGTGACGACTTATTACGTTAACTAGGTTGAGGGGAATGACGGTGGTGTGACGACTGAGTAGGGGAACTAGGTTGAAGGGAACAATGGTAGTGTGACAACTGAGTACGGGAACTGGGTTGGAGGGAACGACGGTGGTTGGACTACTGAGTACGGGAACTAGGTTGAAGGGAACAATGGTAGTGTGACAACTGAGTACGGGAACTGGGTTGGAGGGAACGACGGTGGTAGGGCTACTGAGTACGGGAACTAGGTTGAAGGGAACAATGGTAGTGTGACAACTGAGTACGGGAACTGGGTTGGAGGGAACGACGGTGGTAGGACTACTGAGTACGGGAACTAGTTTGAAATGAACGGCGGTGGTGTGACGACTGATTACGTTAACTAGGTTGTGGGGAATGACGGTGGTGTGACGACTGAGTACGGGAACTAGGTTGAAGGGAACGACGGTGGTGTGACGACTGATTACGTTAACTAGGTTGTGGGGAACGACGTTGGTGTGACGACTGATTACGTTAACTAGGTTGTGGGGAACGACGGTGGTGTGACGACTGAGTACGGGAACTAGGTTGTGGGGAATGACGGTGGTGTGACGACTGATTACGTTAACTACGTTGAGGGGAACGACGGTGGTGTGACGACTGAGTACGGGAACTAGGTTGAGGGGAACGACGGTGGTGTGACGACTGAGTACGGGAAGTAGGTTGAAGGGAACGACGGTGGTAGGGCGAGTGAGTACGGGAACTAGGTTGAAATGAACGACGGTGGTGTGACGACTGATTACGTTAACTAGGTTGAGAGGAACGACGGTGGTGTGACGACTGAGTACGGGAACTAGGTTGAGGGGAACGACGGTGGTGTGACGACTGAGTACGGGAAGTAGGTTGAAGGGAACGACGGTGGTAGGACAAGTGAGTACAGGAACTAGGTTAAAGGGAACAATGGTAGTGTGACAACTGAGTACGGGAACTGGGTTGGAGGGAACGACGGTGGTAGGCCTACTGAGTACAGGAACTAGGTTGAAATGAACGACGGTGGTGTGACGACTGAGTAGGGGAACTAGGTTGAAGGGAACGACGGTGGTAGGACGAGTGAGTACAGAAACTAGGTTGAAGGGAACAATGGTAGTGTGACAACTGAGTACGGGAACTGGGTTGGAGGGAACGACGGTGGTAGGACGACTGAGTAGGGGAACTAGGTTGAAGGGAACAATGGTAGTGTGACAACTGAGTACGGGAACTGGGTTGGAGGGAACGACGGTGGTGTTACGACTGATTACGTTAACTAGGTTGAGGGGAATGACGGTGGTGTGACAACTGAGTACGGAAACTAGATTGAGGGGAACGACGGCGGTGTGACGACTGAGTACGGGAAGTAGGTTGAAGGGAACGACGGTGGTAGGACGAGTGAGTACAGGAACTAGGTTAAAGGGAACAATGGTAGTGTGACAACTGAGTACGGGAACTGGGTTGGAGGGAACGACGGTGGTAGGAATACTGAGTACAGGAACTAGGTTTAAATGAACGACGGTGGTGTGACGACTGATTACGTTAACTAGGTTGAGGGGAATGACGGTGGTGTCACAACTGAGTACGGGAACTAGATTGAGGGGAACGACGGCCGTGTGACGACTGAGTACGGGAAGTAGGTTGAAGGGAACGACGGTGGTAGGACGAGTGAGTACAGGAACTAGGTTAAAGGGAAAAATGGTAGTGTGACAACTGAGTACGGGAACTGGGTTGCAGGGAACGACGGTGGTAGGACTACTGAGTACGGGAACTAGGTTGAAATGAACGACGGTGGTGTGACGACTGATTACGTTAACTAGGTTGAGGGGAACGACGGTGGTGTGACGACTGAGTACGGGAACTAGGTTGAGGGAAACGACGGTGGTAGGACGAGTGAGTAGAGGAACTAGGTTGAAGGGAACAATGGTAGTGTGACAACTGAGTACGGGAACTGGGTTGCAGAGAACGACGGTGGTAGGACTACTGAGTACGGGAACTAGGTTGAGGGGAACGACGGTGGTGTGACGACTGATTACGTTAACTAGGTTGAAGGCAACGACGGTGGTAGGACGAGTGAGTACAGGAACTAGGTTGAAGGGAACAATGGTAGTGTGACAACAGAGTACGGGCACTGGGTTGCAGGGAACGACGGTGGTAGGACTACTGAGTACGGGAACTAGGTTGAAATGAACGACGGTGGTGTGACGACTGATTACGTTAACTAGGTTGAGGGGAACGACGGTGGTGTGACGACTGAGTACGGGAACTAGGTTGTGGGGAACGACGGTGGTGTGACGACTGATTACGTTAACTAGGTTGAAGGGAACGACGGTGGTAGGACGAGTGAGTACAGGAACTAGGTTGAAGGGAACAATGGTAGTGTGACAACTGTGTACGGGAACTGGGTTGGAGGGAACGACGGTGGTGTGACGACTGATTACGTTAACTATGTTGTGGGGAACGACGGTGGTGTGACGACTGAGTACGGGAACTAGGTTGTGGGGAATGACGGTGGTGTGACGACTGAGTACGGGAACTAGGTTGTGGGGAATGACGGTGGTGTGACGACTGAGTACGGGAACTAGGTTGAAGGGAACGACGGTGGTGTGACGACTGAGTACGGGAACTAGGTTGAAGGGAACGACGGTGGTGTGACGACTGATTACGTTAACTAGGTTGTGGGGAATGACGGTGGTGTGACGACTGAGTACGGGAACTAGGTTGAAGGGAACGACGGTGGTGTGACGACTGAGTACGGGAACTAGGTTGAAGGGAACGACGGTGGTGTGACGACTGATTACGTTAACTAGGTTGTGGGGAACGACGGTGGTGTGACGACTGATTACGTTAACTAGGTTGTGGGGAACGACGGTGGTGTGACGACTGATTACGTTAACTAGGTTGTGGGGAACGACGGTGGTCTGACGACTGAGTACGGGAACTAGGTTGTGGGGAATGACGGTGGTGTGACGACTGAGTACGGTAACTAGGTTGTGGGGAACGACGGTGGTCTGACGACTGAGTACGGGAACTAGGTTGTGGGGAATGACGGTGGTGTGACGACTGAGTACGGGAACTAGGTTGAAGGGAACGACGGTGGTGTGACGACTGAGTACGGGAACTAGGTTGTGGGGAATGACGGTGGTGTGACGACTGAGTACGGGAACTAGGTTGTGGGGAACGACGGTGGTCTGACGACTGAGTACGGGAACTAGGTTGTGGGGAATGACGGTGGTGTGACGACTGAGTACGGGAACTAGGTTGTGGGGAACGACGGTGGTCTGACGACTGAGTACGGGAACTAGGTTGTGGGGAATGACGGTGGTGTGAAGACTGAGTACGGGAACTAGATTGTGGGGAACGACGGTGGTCTGACGACTGAGTACGGGAATTAGGTTGTGGGGAATGACGGTGGTGTGACGACTGAGTACGGGAACTAGGTTGAAGGGAACGACGGCGGTGTGACGACTGAGTACGGGAACTAGGTTGTGGGGAACGACGGTGGTCTGACGACTGAGTACGGGAACTAGGTTGTGGGGAATGACGGTGGTGTGACGACTGAGTACGGGAACTAGGTTGAAGGGAACGACGGTGGTGTGACGACTGAGTACGGGAACTAGGTTGTGGGGAACGACGGTGGTCTGACGACTGAGTACGGGAGCTAGGTTGTGGGGAATGACGGTGGTGTGACGACTGAGTACGGGAACTAGGTTGTGGGGAATGACGGTGGTGTGACGACTGAGTACGGGAACTAGGTTGTGGGGAATGACGGTGGTGTGACGACTGAGTACGGGAACTAGGTTGTGGGGAATGACGGTTGTGTGACGACTTAGTACGGGAACTAGGTTGTGGGGAATGACGGTGGTGTGACGACTGAGTACGGGAACTAGGTTGTGGGGATCGACGGTGGTGTGACGACTGAGTACGGGAACTAGGTTGAAGGGAACGACGGTGGTGTGACGACTGAGTACGGGAACTAGGTTGAAGGGAACGACGGTGGTGTGACGACTGATTACGTTAACTAGGTTGTGGGGAATGACGGTGGTGTGACGACTGAGTACGGGAACTAGGTTGAAGGGAACGACGGTGGTGTGACGACTGAGTACGGGAACTAGGTTGAAGGGAACGACGGTGGTGTGACGACTGATTACGTTAACTAGGTTGTGGGGAACGACGGTGGTGTGACGACTGATTACGTTAACTAGGTTGTGGGGAACGACGGTGGTGTGACGACTGATTACGTTAACTAGGTTGTGGGGAACGACGGTGGTCTGACGACTGAGTACGGGAACTAGGTTGTGGGGAATGACGGTGGTGTGACGACTGAGTACGGTAACTAGGTTGTGGGGAACGACGGTGGTCTGACGACTGAGTACGGGAACTAGGTTGTGGGGAATGACGGTGGTGTGACGACTGAGTACGGGAACTAGGTTGAAGGGAACGACGGTGGTGTGACGACTGAGTACGGGAACTAGGTTGTGGGGAATGACGGTGGTGTGACGACTGAGTACGGGAACTAGGTTGTGGGGAACGACGGTGGTCTGACGACTGAGTACGGGAACTAGGTTGTGGGGAATGACGGTGGTGTGACGACTGAGTACGGGAACTAGGTTGTGGGGAACGACGGTGGTCTGACGACTGAGTACGGGAACTAGGTTGTGGGGAATGACGGTGGTGTGAAGACTGAGTACGGGAACTAGATTGTGGGGAACGACGGTGGTCTGACGACTGAGTACGGGAATTAGGTTGTGGGGAATGACGGTGGTGTGACGACTGAGTACGGGAACTAGGTTGAAGGGAACGACGGCGGTGTGACGACTGAGTACGGGAACTAGGTTGTGGGGAACGACGGTGGTCTGACGACTGAGTACGGGAACTAGGTTGTGGGGAATGACGGTGGTGTGACGACTGAGTACGGGAACTAGGTTGAAGGGAACGACGGTGGTGTGACGACTGAGTACGGGAACTAGGTTGTGGGGAACGACGGTGGTCTGACGACTGAGTACGGGAGCTAGGTTGTGGGGAATGACGGTGGTGTGACGACTGAGTACGGGAACTAGGTTGAAGGGAACGACCGTGGTGTGACGACTGAGTACGGGAACTAGGTTGTGGGGAATGACGGTGGTGTGACGACTGAGTACGGGAACTAGGTTGTGGGGAACGACGGTGGTCTGACGACTGAGTACGGGAACTAGGTTGTGGGGAATGACGGTGGTGTGACGACTGAGTACGGGAACTAGGTTGTGGGGAACGACGGTGGTCTGACGACTGAGTACGGGAACTAGGTTGTGGGGAATGACGGTGGTGTGACGACTGAGTACGGGAACTAGGTTGAAGGGAACGACGGTGGGGTGACGACTGAGTACGGGAACTAGGTTGTGGGGAATGACGGTGGTGTGACGACTGAGTACGGGAACTAGGTTTTGGGGAACGACGGTGGTCTGACGACTGAGTACGGGAACTAGGTTGTGGGGAATGACGGTGGTGTGACGACTGAGTACGGGAACTAGGTTGAAGGGAACGACGGTGGTGTGACGACTGAGTACGGGAACTAGGTTGTGGGGAATGACGGTGGTGTGACGACTGAGTACGGGAACTAGGTTGAAGGGAACGACGGTGGTGTGACGACTGAGTACGGGAACTAGGTTGTGGGGAATGACGGTGGTGTGACGACTGAGTACGGGAACTAGGTTGTGGGGAATGACGGTGGTGTGACGACTGAGTACGGGAACTAGGTTGTGGGGAATGACGGTGGTGTGACGACTGAGTACGGGAACTAGGTTGTGGGGAATGACGGTGGTGTGACGACTGAGTACGGGAACTAGGTTGTGGGGAATGACGGTGGTGTGACGACTGAGTACGGGAACTAGGTTGTGGGGAATGACGGTTGTGTGACGACTTAGTACGGGAACTAGGTTGTGGGGAATGACGGTGGTGTGACGACTGAGTACGGGAACTAGGTTGTGGGGATCGACGGTGGTGTGACGACTGAGTACGGGAACTAGGTTGAAGGGAACGACGGTGGTGTGACGACTGAGTACGGGAACTAGGTTGTGGGGAATGACGGTGGTGTGACGACTGAGTACGGGAACTAGGTTGAAGGGAACGACCGTGTTAGGACGTTTTATAATTATAAGAAATTTCGTTGTAGCTATGCTTATTTGTGAACTATTGTTATAATTGTAGGTAATTTGAGTTGTATACTTATTTATTGTAGGCTGATACGGTAGCCTGACCGTTATGAAACTTTGTCTGTTTAAAAAAATATTTGTTCCTGACTCACATACAAAAAGCATTTATTGAAAAGAATGTTTAGCTAATATACTTTATAGTTTAGTTTATTCTACTGGCATGACTACTGCCATAAATTTACTCTAAACCATTCAACGTTTACTTTTTTATCTAATAATAATAACTTCTTACGATTTGAAATATTATTATTTAAACTTGCATTGTAAGTTGTTACCAAAAAGTCTTTCTCGACAACTTTTACATTTATAGATTATTAAGTACTTTGAGGGCTGGTCCAGGTTCTATGGTAGAATGCTGGAGGTTTTAAAGTGTTTTTTTTAAATCATTACTTTAAACCTATAAAAGTTATAAAAACGAAACTTACATGGCTGGATCGGTCTGAGTTCTTCTTTATTTTTATATATAACACAATTACTTTATATTTGAATTCATATATTTAACATAAGGTGTTTAAACTCTCACTTTTGAAAAATAGCAAAATCAAACGAAATTGCAATAAAGAGTTTCTCACAAAACTAAACACATCAAATACGTTTACACTGTCATTGTTTACACAAAACAACTTTTTATGTACGTAGACAAAAGTTACTAATACATAGAAATTTTGTTTGTGCGATAAAACTTCGAAACCTGGTTCTTTGCATAATGGGCACGTCACTCACAACGCCAAAAAGATTGTATTTCCTCTTGGATTTTCCACTCTCTTTCGACCCCTTCACAGAACCCACAGAACACGTTCTTGTATATTATTTTTTCCTGGTGGTACTAGTATTTGTTTTTTAAAATGCCTCCCAGTAGCAAGCCGACTGGGTGATGGGCCAGCGGATTTATGGTGAATTTGTTGTCCTCTATTCTAGCGTGCTTATTTTATATCAGTTGTGACCTGTTTTATATTTTCCATACAACTACCAACTAGTTCCTTATTCTTTGCCTCTGCTACAGCGGCTAACGCAGGACTTGTGTAATATCTGCAGTAAACAGAGTAATTGGTATAATTTTGGTATTTTATAACTATAAATGTAATTTATTCTTCATTTGTAAAGTGATTGTAACCATAATAGTGGCTAGAGGTTTTTCATGTTTTTGTTACAATTAAATATTTAATAGGTTGTAGTTTTTATTTTAACAATATTTAACAATTATATTACGTGTCTCATTTTAGTGGTTTTTTAATGTTTTATAATTATAAAAAAATCACTGTAGCTATATTTATTTGTGAACTATCGTTAATATTGTAGGCAATTATGTATTTTTACATTGTAGGTACATTATCGTGGGGAATTGTTTACTGAGGTATTGTAGGCCTAATGTTGCCTGTTTAAATAAATATTTGTTTTCTAACGTCCACATTTACAGAATACATAAATGGTGTTGGTAATTTCTAATTCTGTATTGGTGCTCAGACGTAGAAACAACGTCAGGGTTTTGAAAATTTCTATTTTTTAGAAAAACAACCTTTACACACTAAATTTTTGTTAGGGCCGCTTAGGATTGTAGGAAGAGTTTAAATAATTTTGTAAAAGTTAAAGGCAAAATATTAATGTAAGGAATATAAAAAAAATTATTGCTAAATTAACAGAATTTATTTTTAGTTATTATTAATGCAGAGTTCAAAGAAAAATTATAGTAGACGAAACTATTGCTATAAAAACAAAGCGTATCAAGCTTCAGACAATCTCGCATAGCAAGTGTACTCACCCTTATGTAAGCTATGCAGTTCCTAGTATAAGTCCGACTGTCAAGCTTACTTAGTATATTTGGGGTCAGGTTGGTGCTATGAATTTATTGCTTTAATAATTATCTACGACCTGATCCCTTTTAAAACAAACAATAAATAATAAATCTCCCATACTCTGTGTCATACAGATCCTTGTATAGCATCTGTGTCTAGTAGCCTTGGTGTGGAAAGGTTGCCTGTTTAAATAAATATTTGTTTTGTAAGTTCCACAATTACAGAATACTTAAATGGTGTGGGAATTTCTATTTATGTATTCGTGTTCAGACGTAGAAACGGCGTCAGGGTTTTGCAAATTTTTATTTTTTAGAAAAAACCCTCGCACACTAAATGTTCGTTATTGCCGCTTAGGATTGTAGGAAGAATTTAAATATTTTTGTAAAAGTTAAAAGCATTCAGATTTATTTAAGAAAGATGGACAAACTTATTTTTAAATACAAATATTTTTCTAAACGTGATGCTAGGGTTTATTTAAAGTAAAGTGTAGTAGACGGAGCTATTGCTATAAAAACAAGGCGAATCGAGGTTCAGGGTAGGCAACCCCGCACAGTAGGTGTACTCGCGCACATGTAAGCTATACAGTTTCCTACATAGGTCCCACCGTCAAGTATTGTATTTGGGGTCAGGTTGTTGATATGTATTTATTTCTTTAATACTTGTCCACAACCTGATCCCTTTAAAGAAACAAAAATTATAAATCTTCCACACTCTGTGTCTCACAGATCTAGGTATAGCATCTGTGTCTAGTAGCCGTGGAGTGTAGAATTTACTGTGTATTTTGGATTGTAATTTGATTAGCTAAATATTCATATGGGCCTTGCATATAACAGTTACTTCAGACCCCCAAAGCAACATTTTTAGTCAAATATGTTTACACTCGTAAATTATTTTTTAAATATATGGGGTTGATTTGCGAATCACATACAACTATTTACTCACACAGGCAACGTTTCAATACGGATACGTCACCGTCTTCAGGCCTACAATACGTACACAATTATAATTAGCTCCAATAATAACAATATTTTACATTACAAAAACCACTAGAAAAAGTCAATAATTAAAAAAAATATTGTTAAAATAACAATAACAATTTAATAAATAATTAATTTGTATCAAAAACATGAAATAATGTACTAATGTATTGTAGGCCTAATGTTGCCTGTTTAAATAAATATTTGTTTTCTAACGTCCACATTTACAGAATACTTAAATGGTGTTGGCAATTTCTAATTCTGTATTGGTGCTCAGACGTAGAAACAACGTCAGGGTTTTGAAAATTTCTATTTTTTAGAAAAACAACCTTTGCACACTAAATTTTTGTTAGGGCAGCTTAGGATTGTAGGAAGAGTTTAAATAATTTTGTAAAAGTTAAAGGCATTCAGATTAATGTAAGAAATATAAAAAAAACATTATTGCTAAATTAACAGAATTTATTTTTAGTTATTATTAATGCAGAGTTCAAAGAAAAATTGTAGTAGACGAAACTATTGCTATAAAAACAAAGCGTATCAAGCTTCAGACAATCTCGCATAGCAAGTGTACTCACCCTTATGTAAGCTATGCAGTTCCTAGTATAAGTCCGACTGTCAAGCTTACTTAGTATATTTGGGGTCAGGTTGGTGCTATGAATTTATTGCTTTAATAATTATCTACGACCTGATCCCTTTTAAAATAAACAATAAATAATAAATCTCCCATACTCTGTGTCATACAGATCCTTGTATAGCATCTGTGTCTAGTAGCCTTGGTGTGGAAAGGTTGCCTGTTTAAATAAATATTTGTTTTGTAAGTTCCACAATTACAGAATACTTAAATGGTATGGGAATTTCTATTTATGTATTCGTGTTCAGACGTAGAAACGACGTCAGGGTTTTGCAAATTTTTATTTTTTAGAAAAAACCCTCGCACACTAAATGTTCGTTATTGCCGCTTAGGATTGTAGGAAGAATTTAAATATTTTTGTAGAAGTTAAAAGCATTCAGATTTATTTAAGAAAGATGGACAAACTTATTTTTAAATACAAATATTTTTCTAAACGTGATGCTAGGGTTTATTTAAAGTAAAGTGTAGTAGACGGAGCTATTGCTATAAAAACAAGGCGAATCGAGGTTCAGTGTAGGCAACCCCGCACAGTAGGTGTACTCGCGCACATGTAAGCTATACAGTCTCCTACATAGGTCCCACCGTCAAGTATTGTATTTGGGGTCAGGTTGTTGATATGTATTTATTTCTTTAATACTTGTCCACAACCTGATCCCTTTAAAGAAACAAAAATTATAAATCTTCCACACTCTGTGTCTCACAGATCTAGGTATAGCATCTGTGTCTAGTAGCCGTGGAGTGTAGAATTTACTGTGTATTTTGGATTGTAATTTGATTAGCTAAATATTCATATGGGCCTTGCATATAACAGTTACTTCAGACCCCCAAAGCAACATTTTTAGTCAAATATGTTTACACTCGTAAATTATTTTTTAAATATATGGGGTTGATTTGCGAATCACATACAACTATTTACTCACACAGGCAACGTTTCAATACGGATACGTCACCGTCTTCAGGCCTACAATACGTACACAATTATAATTAGCTCCAATAATAACAATATTTTACATTACAAAAACCACTAGAAAAAGTCAATAATTAAAAAAAATATTGTTAAAATAACAATAACAATTTAATAAATAATTAATTTGTATCAAAAACATGAAATAATGTACTAATGTATTGTAGGCCTAATGTTGCCTGTTTAAATAAATATTTGTTTTCTAACGTCCACATTTACAGAATACTTAAATGGTGTTGGCAATTTCTAATTCTGTATTGGTGCTCAGACGTAGAAACAACGTCAGGGTTTTGAAAATTTCTATTTTTTAGAAAAACAACCTTTGCACACTAAATTTTTGTTAGGGCAGCTTAGGATTGTAGGAAGAGTTTAAATAATTTTGTAAAAGTTAAAGGCATTCAGATTAATGTAAGAAATATAAAAAAAACATTATTGCTAAATTAACAGAATTTATTTTTAGTTATTATTAATGCAGAGTTCAAAGAAAAATTGTAGTAGACGAAACTATTGCTATAAAAACAAAGCGTATCAAGCTTCAGACAATCTCGCATAGCAAGTGTACTCACCCTTATGTAAGCTATGCAGTTCCTAGTATAAGTCCGACTGTCAAGCTTACTTAGTATATTTGGGGTCAGGTTGGTGCTATGAATTTATTGCTTTAATAATTATCTACGACCTGATCCCTTTTAAAACAAACAATAAATAATAAATCTCCCATACTCTGTGTCATACAGATCCTTGTATAGCATCTGTGTCTAGTAGCCTTGGTGTGGAAAGGTTGCCTGTTTAAATAAATATTTGTTTTGTAAGTTCCACAATTACAGAATACTTAAATGGTATGGCAATTTCTATTTATGTATTCGTGTTCAGACGTAGAAACGACGTCAGGGTTTTGCAAATTTTTATTTTTTAGAAAAAACCCTCGCACACTAAATGTTCGTTATTGCCGCTTAGGATTGTAGGAAGAATTTAAATATTTTTGTAGAAGTTAAAAGCATTCAGATTTATTTAAGAAAGATGGACAAACTTATTTTTAAATACAAATATTTTTCTAAACGTGATGCTAGGGTTTATTTAAAGTAAAGTGTAGTAGACGGAGCTATTGCTATAAAAACAAGGCGAATCGAGGTTCAGTGTAGGCAACCCCGCACAGTAGGTGTACTCGCGCACATGTAAGCTATACAGTCTCCTACATAGGTCCCACCGTCAAGTATTGTATTTGGGGTCAGGTTGTTGATATGTATTTATTTCTTTAATACTTGTCTACAACCTGATCCCTTTAAAGAAACAAAAATTATAAATCTTCCACACTCTGTGTCTCACAGATCTAGGTATAGCATCTGTGTCTAGTAGCCGTGGAGTGTAGAATTTATTGTGTATTTTGGATTGTAATTTGATTAGCTAAATATTCATATGGGCCTTGCATATAACAGTTACTTCAGACCCCCAAAGCAACATTTTTAGTCAAATATGTTTACACTCGTAAATTATTTTTTAAATATATGGGGTTGATTTGCGAATCACATACAACTATTTACTCACACAGGCAACGTTTCAATACGGATACGTCACCGTCTTCAGGCCTACAATACGTACACAATTATAATTAGCTCCAATAATAACAATATTTTACATTACAAAAACCACTAGAAATAGTCAATAATTAAAAAAAAAAATTGTTAAAATAACAATAACAATTTAATAAATAATTAATTTGTATCAAAAACATGAAATAATGTACTGATGTATTGTAGGCCTAATGTTGCCTGTTTAAATAAATATTTGTTTTCTAACGTCCACTAATACATAGAAATTTTTTTTTGTGCGATAAAACTTCGAAACGTGGTTCTTTGCATAATGGGACACGTCACTCACAACGCCAAAAAGATTGTATTTCCTCTTGGATTTCCCACTCTCTTTCGACCCCTTCACAGAACACACTTCACACGTTCTTTGTATAATATTTTTTCCTGGTGGTACTAGTATTTGTTTTTTAAAATGCCTCCCAGTAGCAAGCCGACTGGGTGATGGGCCAGCGGATTTATGGTGAATTTGTTGTCATCTATTCCAGCGTGCTTATTTTATATCAGTTGTGACCTGTTTTATATTTTCCATACAACTACCACCAACTACTAGTTCTATATTCTTTGCCTCTGCTACAGCGGCTAACGCAGGACTTGTGAAATATCTGCAGTAAACAGAGTAATTGGTATAATTTTGGTATTTTATAACTATAAACGTAATTTATTCTTCATTTGTAAAGTGATTGTGACCATAATAGTGGCTAGAGGTTTTTCATGTTTTTGTTACAATTAAATATTTAATAGGTTGTAGTTTTTATTTTAACAATATTTAACAATTATATTACGTGTCTCATTTTAGTGGGTTTTTAATGTTTTATAATTATAAAAAAATCACTGTAGCTATATTTATTTGTGAACTATCGTTATTATTGTAGGCAATTATGTATTTTTACATTGTAGGTACATTATCGTGGGGAATTGTTTACTGATGTATTGTAGGCCTAATGTTGCCTGTTTAAATAAATATTTGTTTTCTAACGTCCACATTTACAGAATACTTAAATGGTGTTGGTAATTTCTAATTCTGTATTGGTGCTCAGACGTAGAAATAACGTCAGGGTTTTGAAAATTTCTATTTTTTAGAAAAACAACCTTTGCACACTAAATTTTTGTTAGGGCCGCTTAGGATTGTAGGAAGAGTTTAAATAATTTTGTAAAAGTTAAAGGCATTCAGATTAATGTAAGGAATATAAAAAAAATTATTGCTAAAATAACAGATTTTATTTTTAGTTATTATTAATGCAGAGTTCAAAGAAAAATTGTAGTAGACGAAACTATTGCTATAAAAACAAAGCGTATCGAGGGTATAGTGTATTTGGGGTCAGGTTTTTGATATGTATTTATTTCTTTACTTATCCTTATACTTGTCCACAACCTGGTCCTTTAAAGAAACAGAAATAATAAATCTTCCACACTCTCTGTCTCACATATCAATGTACAGTATCTGTGTCTAGTAGCCGTGAAGTGTAGAATTTATAGTCCATTTTGTATTGTAATTTGATTAGCTAAAAATTAATATCAGCCTTACATATAACAGTTACTTTAGGCCCCCAAAACAACATTATATGCGTTTGATTTACGAGTCACGTACAGCTCATATGTACGAGTCACGTACAGGCAACGTTTCAATAATGGCTGCGTCATCGTCATCAGTTCTGTAATACCCTTTCTGTTACCAGTTCTGTAATACCCTTTCTGTTACCAGTTCTGTAATACCCTTTCTGTTACCAGTTCTGTAATACCCTTTCTGTTACCAGTTCTGTGATACCCTTTCTGTTACCAGTTCTGTAATACCCTTTCTGTTACCAGTTCTGTAATACCCTTTCTGTTACCAGTTCTGTGATACCCCTTCTGTTACCAGTTCTGTAATACCCTTTCTGTTACCAGTTCTGTGATACCCTTTCTGTTACCAGTTCTGTAATACCATTTTTGTTACCAGTTCTGTAATACCCTTTCTGTTACCAGTTCTGTGATACCCTTTCTGTCACCAGTTCTGTAATACCCTTTCTGTTACCAGTTCTGTAATACCCTTTCTGTTACCAGTTCTGTGATACCCTTTCTGTTACCAGTTCTGTAATACCCTTTCTGTTACCAGTTCTGTGATACCCTTTCTGTTACCAGTTCTGTAATACCATTTCTGTTACCAGTTCTGTGATACCTTTTCTGTTACCAGTTCTGTAATACCCTTTCTGTTACCAGTTCTGTAATACCCTTTCTGTTACCAGTTCTGTAATACCCTTTTTGTTACCAGTTCTGTAATACCCTTTCTCTTAATAGTTCTGTAATACCCTTTCTGTTACCACTTCTGTAATACCCTTTCTGTTACCAGTTCTGTGATACCCTTTCTGTTACCAGTTCTGTAATACCCTTTCTGTTACCAGTTCTGTGATACCCTTTCTGTTACCAGTTCTGTAATACCCTTTCTGTTACCAGTTCTGTAATACCCTTTCTGTTACCAGTTCTCTAATACCCTTTCTGTTACCAGTTCTGTAATACCATTTCTGTTACCAGTTCTGTGATACCTTTTCTGTTACCAGTTCTGTAATACCCTTTCTGTTACCAGTTCTGTAATACCCTTTCTGTTACCAGTTCTGTAATACCCTTTCTGTTACCAGTTCTGTAATACCCTTTCTGTTACCAGTTCTGTAATACCCTTTCTCTTAATAGTTCTGTAATACCCTTTCTGTTACCACTTCTGTAATACCCTTTCTGTTACCAGTTCTGTGATACCCTTTCTGTTACCAGTTCTGTAATACCCTTTCTGTTACCAGTTCTGTGATACCCTTTCTGTTACCAGTTCTGTAATACCCTTTCTGTTACCAGTTCTGTAATACCCTTTCTGTTACCAGTTCTGTAATACCCTTTCTGTTACCAGTTCTGTAATACCCTTTCTGTTACCAGTTCTGTAATACCCTTCCTGTTACCAGTTCTGTAATACCCTTTCTGTTACCAGTTCTGTGATACCCTTTCTGTTACCAGTTCTGTAATACCCTTTCTGTTACCAGTTCTGTGATATCCTTTCTGTTACCAGTTCTGTAATACCCTTTCTGTTACCAGTTCTGTAATACCATTTCTGTTACCAGTTCTGTGATACCCTTTCTGTTACCAGTTCTGTAATACCCTTTCTGTTACCAGTTCTGTAATACCCTTTCTGTTACCAGTTCTGTAATACCCTTTCTCTTAATAGTTCTGTAATACCCTTTCTGTTACCACTTCTGCAATACCCTTTCTGTTACCAGTTCTGTGATACCTTTTAAAACAAACAACAAATAATAACTCTCCTATACTCTCTGTCTCACAGATCCTTGTATAGCATCTGTGTCTAGTAGCCTTGGTGTGACGAATTTAATGTCACTATTAGCTTCTAGTTTGATTAGCTAAAATTGAATATCAGCTTATTTTATATGTTACTTTAGGTACCCAAAACAAATTTTTTTAAATTATAGACTTTAGAATTTAGTATAAATTACTATCGTAGCTACTGCCACAAATTTACATCATCACCATATACTGTATACAGTTGTACTTAATAATAAAAACTTCTCTTACAAATATAGAAATAATTATATTTAAAAAATGATACATTGCAGGTTCTTGTCTGAAAAGTTTCACAACTACAAAACATTTTTGGTAAAAAGTCATAATAATTTATATTTGATGCGCCCGTTTAAAGTTATTTAAAAAGCATTTATAATATGAAATAAATATTAGAACTTCGTCTTTAAGCACGCACGATCACTCTTTTCTCATTTTACATGGATAAACAACTAAGTATAATGTAATAGTTAAGTCTGAAAGTAATATCTGATTAAATGTTTGAAAATTTAAATACAGTATATTTATATTTACCTTTGTATATGTATAATACAAATACAATCACGTGTATATAGAAGATATAAATACTAATGTATACGAAAAAATGTTTGCTGAGAAAATTTCAAGGCACTAAACATATGGTAGACAAGTTGTATACTTGTATAAATGGAAGTTCCCAGACACAAACCTTATTGGATACAAGTCTCGCTTTCTCTAAAGTAGGAAATATACCTTTTAATTATTCCAAGCTTTTTAAAATTACTTATGTTCAAGACATACAACCTAACGGACATTTGCTTGCAGCAGATATGCAATAAAAACGTGCCAATAACAACGTTTGAAACAATGGGCTGAAGCTGGTGTTTTTTTAATGCGCGCTAATCGAATATAAATCCGTATAACTTTTTAACAAAATCTAGATAACCTTACAAATCCAGCTTGAATAATACAAGATGTTTATAATACAACCGTTCTAAAAATTGCAAGAGAAAACTTGGAAAAAGTTTTGTTTAGAGTTGAACCTACGATCCCTTTGGAAACAAATTATGCAACCAGTTATATGTATCTAGATTGTACTAAGGCTATATCATGGCTATTCTAATACTTGTTTTACAGTAAAATTATTTTAATAAGATTAAGAAATGAAATAGCGGGAGTCATAAAACGAGTCAAATGGTTCTGCATTACATACCTAATCTGTTTATGTGTCATGACGTATAGATATGCGAGAAAGTAAGAAATTTCACATTCAATTTTAGCTATTTTGTTATGCCCTTACTATTATTAACTTTCCCACAACACATAGCCTACATTGCGTAACGCTACACTGTTTAGCACTGATTCATCATTCTAAGATTAAAATGCATCATAGGCCGCATTAAAATGTGTGACAAATAGTGCACCGAATATGGTTGGGTGCGAAGGACGATTTTGTTAAAATTAAAAAAGTTTTAAAATTTCGGTTCAGATAACACAGTCAGTTTTGTGTGCATCAATCATTAACAAGTCCTTACAATAAGGATTCGAAGTGGTAAAATTTTATGAATTTCATTCGGAAAAGTGTAAATATCATTAGAAGTAATGAATCGATTCAGTATCCTGAACCATCGGCAATTTCAGAAGTTATTGACATATTCAGATGCGTTTGGGAATATTCAGATGTAATTTACCATTCTCAGATGCGATGGTTTATCTGCGTTAGGGTGATGAACAAAATTTATAGTTTGCATCGTATGCATCTAAAATGTGGCCTAAAATGCATCATAGGCCGCATTAAAATGTGTGACAAATAGTGCACCGAATATGGTTGGGTGCGAAGGAGGATTTGTTAAAATTAAAAAAGTTTTAAAATTTCGGTTCGGTTGACGCAGTCAGTTTTGTGTGCATCAATCATGAACACGTCCTTGCAGTAAGGATTCGAAGTGGTACAATTTTCTGAATTTCATTCGGAAAAGTGTAAATATCATTAGAAGTAATGAATCGATTCAGTATCTTGAACCATCGGCAATTTCAGAAGTTATTGACATATTCAGATGCGTTTGGGAATATTCAGATGTAATTTACCATTCTCAGATGCGATGGTTTATCTGCGTTAGGGTGATGAACAAAATTTATAGTTTGCATCGTATGCATCTAAAATGTGGCCTAAAATGCATCATAGGCAGCATTAAAATGTGTGACAAATAGTGCACCGAATATGGTTGGGTGCGAAGTACGATTTTGTTAAAATTAAAAAAGTTTTAAAATTTCGGTTCAGATAACACAGTCAGTTTTGTGTGCATCAATCATTAACAAGTCCTTACAATAAGGATTCGAAGTGGTAAAATTTTATGAATTTCATTCGGAAAAGTGTAAATATTATTAGAAGTAATGAATCGATTCAGTATCTTGAATCATCGGCAATTTCAGAAGTTATTGACATATTCAGATGCGTTTGGGAATATTCAGATGTAATTTACCATTCTCAGATGCGATGGTTTATCTGCGTTAGGGTGATGAACAAAATTTATAGTTTGCATCGTATGCATCTAAAATGTGGCCTAAAATGCATCATAGGCCGCATTAAAATGTGTGACAAATAGTGCACCGAATATGGCTGGGTGCGAAGGAGGATTTGTTAAAATTAAAAAAGTTTTAAAATTTCGGTTCGGTTGACGCAGTCAGTTTTGTGTGCATCAATCATGAACACGTCCTTGCAGTAAGGATTTGAAGTGGTACAATTTTCTGAATTTGATTCGGTTCATTAGAAGTAATGGGGCTATCCAATATCATGAACCGTCGGCAGTTTCAGAAGTAAGGAAATATTCAGATGTAATTTAGCATTCTTAGGTGCGATGGTTTATGCGCGGAAGGGTGATGAAAAATTTGTTTAATTTGCGTTCAGAAATAGCAAATTTCTATTAACAAGAGGTAGGCATTTGAAGAGCTTCCAGGCCGACACTGGATATGTGATTTGGCGATTTTAGTCGACATGACTGGTTATATGAACGGCCTAACTGGAAGCTAAAATGTCCTGCAAAATTATTTAGTGAAAACATTCAGTAACAAATTAAAATTTTTCAAAGGACATATAAAAAGCAAAACCTTTGCTCACTTTCCAACCTGTATGATTCTTACTGAGAAGCTTGAAGATGAGTGTCAGGTTGTTTTACTAAAAATGCGTTGAAGCAATCTATCTATTTTGTCTGAGATTAGTATATTTCATGGTTTTGCAAATGAGATCTAGCTGTTCAGAAATCCTTTTGAAGTCAACACCCCATTGATGAACATTTGCAAAGGAAGGGGATCAAGCTGTTAACTAAGGATAATTTGGAAAACCTATTCATGAGCAACAATGCTAGAAACTTTTTACCGAATCTTCTGGAGTGCTTCCCAGAGAAGAGAAAGTTTGCAGCAGGAGTAGTGACAGCTTTTGGTAGTACATACAAATAAGAGGAATGTCTTTTCGATCATTAATAATTTAAATAAACGTCATGATTGACACTGACAAACGAACATTCATATCAAATTACAAGCACGTGTGTCATTAACAATCGATATTTGTGTAACAAAAGGGGGTGCTCAAGGGGTTGAAGCCCCTTCTAAATTTTCGAACACCAAAAGGAAAAATAGTTGATCCACGATCATTTATTATTATTTATAAGATGAGCTCTCTTACTTTCTTTTACAATTTTAGAATAGTGGTTATTTTAATAATGCATTTGGTATTAAATTAACACTTAATATGTTATCTTTAACAAGACATATAATCAATTATTTTTCTATAACTACACTAAATAACTTACTTTATATATATATATATATAATTCTTACACGATTAAAAAATAGAGCCTACCTGAAACATGTGTTTTTAAGACATCAATATCAAAACTCTTCCAGGGAGGAAACCGCATCCCCCCCTAAACCTCCTGGTTGCTGGCGCACCTTCAGAAATTTTAGTTTACATACGCCACTGGTAACCAAGAACGAAATTGAAAAGTTGGCATCTAAGATGCAAGTCCAATCATCTCATTGCAATTATTTTTATAACTTTCAGTTTTGGATTATACATGTTGAGGTTTTTAATTATTATTATAAGTGATACATTTGGACCACAGATAGACAAAGAATTAATCTCGGGTTTAGAATCTTTTAAGAAACTGACGTAATAAAGTCACGCTAGGGAACGAATAATTTATCATTTCAGGCATTTCCCACAATACAAACACAATTATTAGTTTCATGTATTTAAGACTTTGTTGGGCTTCAAATAAACGGAGCGGCATTGTGTCAACGTAAAACTACCACAGCTAGCTATTACTGTTTTTAATTGTTATTATAAGTGATATATTTGGACCACAGATAGACAAAGAATTACTCTCGGGTTTAGAATCTTTTAAGAAACTGACGTAATAAAGTCACGCTACGGAACGAATAATTTATCATTTCAGGTATTTCCCACAATACAAACACAATTATTAGTTTCATGTAATTTAGACTTCGTTGGGCTTCAAGTAAATGGAGCGGCATTGTGTCAACGTAAAACTAGCACAGCTAGCTATTACTGTTTTTAATTGTTATTATAAGTGATATATTTGGACCACAGATAGACAAAGAATTAATCTTGGGTTTAGAATCTTTTAAGAAACTGACGTAATAAAGTCACGCTAGGGAACGAATAATTTATCATTTCAGGTATTTCCCACAATACAAACACAATTATTAGTTTCATGTAATTAAGACTTCGTTGGGCTTCAAATAAACGGAGCGGCATTGTGTCAACGTAAAACTAGCACAGCTAGCTATTACTGTTTTTAATTGTTATTATAAGTGATACATTTGGACCACAGATAGACAAAGAATTAATCTTGGGTTTAGAATCTTTTAAGAAACTGACGTAATAAAGTCACGCTAGGGAACGAATAATTTATCATTTCAGGTATTTCCCACAATACAAACACAATTATTAGTTTCATGTATTTAAGAATTCGTTGGGCTTCAAATAAACGGAGCGGCATTGTGTCAACGTAAAACTAGCACAGCTAGCTATTACTGTTTTTAATTGTTATTATAAGTGATACATTTGGACCACAGATAGACAAAGAATTAATCTTGGGTTTAGAATCTTTTAAGAAACTGACGTAATAAAGTCACGCTAGGGAACGAATAATTTATCATTTCAGGTATTTCCCACAATACAAACACAATTATTAGTTTCATGTATTTAAGACTTCGTTGGTCTTCAAATAAACGGAGCGGCATTGTGTCAACGTAAAACTAGCACAGCTAGCTATTACTGTTTTTAATTGTTATTATAAGTGATACATTTGGACCACAGATAGACAAAGAATTAATCTCGGGTTTAGAATATTTTAAGAAACTGACGTAATAAAGTCACGCTAGGGAACGAATAATTTATCATTTCAGGTATTTCCCACAATACAAACACAATTATTAGTTTCATGTATTTAAGACTTCGTTGGGCTTCAATAAACGGAGCGGCATTGTGTCAACGTAAAACTAGCACAGCTAGCTATTACTGTTTTTAATTGTTATTATAAGTGATATATTTGGACCACAGATAGATAAAAAATTAATCTCGGGTTTAGAATCTTTTAAGAAACTGACGTAATAAAGTCACGCTAGGGAACGAATAATTTATCATTTCAGGTATTTCCCACAATACAAACACAATTATTAGTTTCATGTATTTAAGAATTCGTTGGGCTTCAAATAAACGGAGCGGCATTGTGTCAACGTAAAACTAGCACAGCTAGATATTACTGTTTTTAGTTGTTATTATAAGGGATACATTTGAACCACAGATAGACAAAGAATTAATCTCGGGTTTAGAATCTTTTAAGAAACTGACGTGTTAAAGTCACGCTAGGGAACGAATAATTTATCATTTCAGGTATTTCCCACAATACAAACACAATTATTAGTTTCATGTAATTTAGACTTCGTTGGGCTTCAAATAAACGGAGCGGCATTGTGTCAACGTAAAACTAGCACAGCTAGCTATTACTGTCACGCGACGGATCTGTGTGCAAAGACGTTGTTTGTTGAAGTCATCATTTATTAAGGAAGTAGTTGCTCGTTAGGAATGCAAGTGCCGGTTATATTTTAATGTGGCTTTCTATATCTGTTTACAGTACAATCCTACATTCTTTCAAATATTTTACTGAAAACATATTTAATTTTTGCCCATTTTAAAATAATATATTCCTCTCTTTACACAACGAAATGAGTTATTTTTTAACCTCTTATTTTATAAAATTTTTAAATTTACAACTCAGTTTCAAAATATATCAACCAGTAAAACATTAAGAGTTTATATAGCTAAAGCAACATATTTTCGATCATTGCATCGTGGCAAAGATTGCATGTAGCTTAAATTACGTTTTTCCTAAAATTCATTTCAATTTGAATCATGGTCGTAATATAATCTGCTACCTTCCTCAACTCAACTAAGAATTATATTCCCACGTATAACAAAATTAAATAAAATCAAAATAATTGCATACTTATCTTTAAACATAAAACCACAATAACTGCTTGTTTAGACAGATAATTTTATTTTTAATAAAATCGTGTCTATAAGGAATTATGTTTATTTGAACTCTTTGTTCTTTCTTATCCTACATTGTAACTTATGTAATTTTTTAGAACATAATTTAATATTTATCATTGTATTTGATGTAGAAGATTTTTATATTTTGTTAACATTTTAATATATTTGGATAAAGCAAAGCTTTATCAAACAAACGTTTATATTTTCTGAAACATTTATTGAATTTCTTACTAATGAAGACTTAAGAGTTACTGATACTTCATTTACCTTTTTGATAAAAGATTCCCATACTGGTTGTTGTGTTACGCCTGCTTGACTTCTCCTTGGAGCGACTACTGTGGCTATCGAAACCCATCGGGAAGCTTTGGTACCGAGGGGAAACTGTCCCTGGCGAAAAACTTTAGTTTGGCCCACGTAACCGTGGCTTTAAGAGACCACTTGGCTTTAAGAGAAGGCACAAGATTTCTCGTGTACTACCATTTCTAAAAACATTCTACATATTCAGAATGTTCTATAAATAAACAGCTTCTGCATCTAATTTGTCTACACATATTTCAAAATTGTTTGTTATTTCATACCGAAGCTAATTTATCATCGGATTTATCTCATATCAACGGTGTAATGCAAGTCAGTGTTTTGACCGTTCTAATTATGTTTTTGGGAAAGTATATATACTGACCCTCTATTTCCAATCCAGCCTACTGCGATTTCTCAAGGCCAAGTGCACGGTTACGTAGTTCACACTATATATTCAGTATTCTCACGTGTATCTTTACATTTATATTTTAACTGTAGATATAAGTTCCTTAAAAAAAATTATAACGGTCTGGGAATTCCGGGAGAAGAAAAAAATAGCGGCGAGTTTTTTTAACTGATCTCGTGGAGAGCGCTAAATTGGATGGATCTAGGCCGCCAGTCGGTTCACTCGTACAGATCTAACCTGTAGTGAACTCAAAATTGGAAAATTATTCCGCTTGGAACAGCAATAGATTCGGAGAAGCCTCGATATATTGGCAGCACGGAGTTGCTTAGTTGCAAGGGAGATACAACGTTGTGTTTTGCCAGCAAATGAAAATGTTCCTAATCTTTACCCATCTTAGTTATATAGTTGGTGAACCTACTTATTTTTTCGGACAATCTTTCTCACGATTGTCTAATACAGAGATGTTCAATCTTTTTAGAACGGTGGCAGAGTTAATTGGTCATTTTTCTCGAGTCGGGCCACGGGACTAAATTTACCGAGATTAACAATTGGAATACGTCTTAGTTGTGTTTAATTTTCAAATATTTTATCCTACATTTTATGTTGTAAATACGTAAATACCATACATACACAGCATTTTTATAATATATAATAGCATACATAGCTCTTACAGTGTACGCAGATGTCAATAATTCCCTATCTTTATAACAATGCAATGTTTATATTACATCAGGATTGAAAACATGTAACCATGAAAATATTATGAAAATAAAATGAACCTGAAAAATGGTTGTTATAGTCCGAAACTCGACATTCTTTTACTTTTGATATTTGTTCAATGTCTATGTCAATATTTGTGGTCGCTATTTTCAAAGTTGATTCCAAGTGACTGTCTGATAAACGAGTACGAGCTTTAGATTTAATAATTTTCATTACGAAAAACATGCTTACAGATATATATAAATCACTTGAACAATAGTTTATGACCATCCCAACTTTAAATTTTGTAAATTTGTAAAAACTCACTGAGACAGACGTTTTCGATCGCTCCGTGACTATCTTCATTAGTGTCTTCTGCTTGGAGATGTTAGGTTAAGCAGTGACGGTTTGAAATACTATCGAAAACCTGCCTTTAAAACCGTCACCTCTTAACCTAACAACTCCAAGCAGAAGACATTGATGAAGATCACCACGGAGCGATCGAAAACTTTCTGTCTCAGTAAGTTCTTACAAATTTACAAAATTTAAAGTTCGGATAGTTGTAAACTAATGTAAATGTGATTATTTAATTTTCACCAAACGTAATGGGCTACAAGATTCAAGAGTATATTCATACACACACACACACACACACACACACACACACACACACACACACACACACACACACACACACACACACATATATATATATATATATATATATATATAATAAATTGAGGCTGTATAGTAATAATATTATAAAATAATTTAATATGTTTTGTATAAGATAATTACTTATTTTCTGTTACAGAATTCATTCGACTTGAAAACTTTCTTCCTAAAAGTACACGTACCGTGGAAAGTAATAACTAGATATGCAGAAGCCATGAATTTAAAACTACCTACGAAGGTAAAATTGCTTATTATTATTTATAAGAACTGCAAGTATACGATAGTAATTAGCCCCTGTTGGTTGATTGATAATATTCTTATTTATTGTTTTTACCATAGTAGGATATTATTTGTCTATTCAATTTCTGCTACAAATAAATCAAAATTGCACGTTAAATGTTTTACATAAATTTACAGATAATTTGCTAGCACTTAATAAATCATACTTTACTGTAAAATTGAAAGTTAATTTTAAATAAAGCGATGCCTATACTCGTGTAAAAAAATTTGATAGTGTTCAAAAGGGCTGCGTTCTTATGTCGGCGGTGTGTGATTGTTTTAGTCTGTAAGATAGAAAGATTGATTGTAGGAGAGGTAAAATCACGAGGTATAGCAAGTATGCGCAAGATGGGAGTTCGTAGACTAATGGAAGTGGAAGGCCAAGCAGCTGTCTACACCTATAGGCACATTAGTGCACAACATTATTTGAGCTGATGAATTTTTAGTTTTACATATTTGATACAAATAAACTTATTTGAGCTGATTGAGTTTTTAGACTTTTTTAATACGTCAAACACTATTTATTCTGTATAAACATTTTTCGGTTTTATATGCCACACAATGTATAAAGTTTTCCAGGTTTAGCATAATTTTAAAACCTGTATACAGAATGAAACAGTAGCAAAAACTCATGAGTTGTGGACAAACGTAAATGATTCGCTTGTGCGGAACAGTCATCCGTTCGGAAATGTCCTGAAGTTGTTCATCTCCGACTTTTTAATAAAGCGGAAGGTGGGGAAACCCGGCACGGCCAGCCGTACTGGTCAAGTGAGCGCATACAGATTTGATTCAAGGTTATTCATTTTTTAAATTTGCCGAGTCGGCCACCCGTCCATGCCGTCCCGCCCTAGTGCACACGTAACTTAAAAAGACAAATTTGTTAAAGGAGTGATTTAAGTTTCTCCTTATATTGAATATATGCAAAATTCAAAGAACACTCAATGTGAACACATAGATTGCGGTATTTAAGAAAAATAAGTCTTGAAAAAAATAAAAAGTAAGGTGTAGTTTTAGACATTTTCTCTTCTAAATTTTTTGAAATGGCTAACGTTTCAGTCAAGCGTAAAATATTTCTCATAGGATAAAATAGAAATAGGTTTTTAATACTTTAAAATACTATTATTTTTAATAATACCTATCAATCTTTAAAATAAGAAATTCCATCGTTTCTGATTGTAATCATTATTTAAAGATACTTTTTTTTTGTTAAAGGCAGTGTGGATAGGATTTAAATTGGTGACTGCTTGTTAAAGCAAGTCTCTATTTCCATTCAAATCATTTTTTTGTTTCGTAATTCATTTATTGAGTAACTGTTATTTATATTTTACATAAATAATTTCTTCTGAAAAATATTTTATATACATTTTTGAAACAGAACGTAAATTTTAGAAGTAAGTAAGATCCAGCTTGGATAGGATTTTGATGGGTGACCGTTTGTTAAAACAAGTCTCTACCGATTTTTTTAAAAAAATTTATTGTTTCGTATTTCAGTAATTACTTTGTGTAGTATTTGGATGGGTTGCCGTTTTTGAAAATGAGGTTCAACTGGAGTAGGTTGTAACAAATTTATTTCTTTTCATTTTAAATATTTCGTATTGTAATAATTGTTTTGGAGAATATTATTCCTACAAAATTATTATTATTATGTTAAATTTATTATTATAACACAATAATATTATAAATGAAAGTTTACTAATAGGCTATTTAAAAAAAAGAAAACTAAAAAGTTAAAATACTATTTATTATCTGTTAAATAATATACAGTATACCTGTATATTATGTTAATTTATTTCATAAATGTTTTGGATTAAAGTTAAAATGATTTTATTTGTATTAATAAAAGAATATTGTAAGGAGCATTTTCCCCAAGTCCTGTATATTGGTAAGTATATCAAGAAATACAACCCAACAATGGAAAGTGTAAATAGTTTTGTTAATCAACATGATTTACAACAATAAGGAAAATAATGATCCCGAGGTTCACAATAGCTTATTAAAAACTTAATCCTATTTTGTAGAACTCTGAGATCTATTCAACGCTTGGCTAGTAGTAGTCAAACAGTTTCAAAATTTGAAATTTGGCAATAATAGAATATAATAAAACTAAATTGAATATAAAGGTTCAGTCAAATCGGGCGCTAATTTAATCTGAGTTGCTTAAATTACCCAAGTGTAAGTGAAATTGCAAACCAAGCTGTGGCAGGGGTATAGGTTTGTTAGATTTCTAACTGAGGCATACTCTTACCGTGTAAACTAATGAACACATACAACTACAAGTATGTTATTTTACCTTACTTAGTATAAATTAAAAATAGTTTGATTTTAAAAAGTAAATATTTTATCTCATTATCATAATAAACATTTTAAAAAACTGAATATTATATATCTAAAGGAAAAATTTTATTGTACATTCGTTTATAAGGAATTCTAACCCTAAAAATATAAACTTGCTAAGAAAGATTAAGTTCTTAACTAGAATATATTCAAAATTTCAAGGGTACTCAATGTGTGCGTGTAGATTGCGGTATATAGGAAACTAGGTTAAAGACTTAAAAAAATAAGACAAATGTGGTTGGAAACTTCTTCACTTGTAAATTTTGGCAATGCTTGATTTTTCAGTCAGGTGTAAAATATATATCATACTACTGAAAATCAGGAATACATTTTTAACTCTTCAAAATTCTAATAAAACGTTTTTTGCCTATATATTAAGAAATCAATCGTTTCTGGTTGTGATAATTTTTTACAGATAACTTTTTGCTGATTGTTTAATAATTTTTTATTGTTTTGTATTTTAATTATTACTTGATGTAATAGTTATTAATTTTCTACATGAATAATTTATTTTAGAAAAAACATTTTATAAAATTTTTTGAAACCATATGTAGATTGTAGAAGTAAGCAAGATTCTGCGTGGATAGTGTTTGTATGGATGGCTGTTTCTAAAACCACGTTCTGCTGGCGTAGCTTCTATTGACCTTTTTTTTCTTTCTATTAGGCCCTATATATTGTTGATTGTAAACATTTTTTTATTGATCATTATTCTTAGAAGGTTCTGGTAATTATGTTATATTTATATTATTACTTATTAATATATTAAATAAAGATTTTACTAATAGAATATTAAAAAAAGAAAACCAAAAACATAAAATAATGATTAGTAATATGTTAGATAATAATATGTTAACAAATTATAACTAATTTTAAAAACATAATAGAAACGGTCTACAATAAAGTAATGAAAACTTATTTATATTTTCTAGTAGTATGAGATATATTTCTGGACAGACATTTACAGCTATACAAACGGTAACGTGGCTTTATAGTGACATAGGGTGGTTTCCGACCAATTCCTTTAGAAACCTTCATGATGGTCTATTTACATTTAGATTTTGCTGTTGGTTGTTGGGTGCAGTGCAAGTTATTATGGATTTGACGGTTTTTGGTCATATGTGGTTGCCGCTTGGATTTACTTGAGGGTGGCCTCTTGATGTTTAAACTTCATTGGGGCTCATAGATGAGGCACAGAGGTCGTGCGTATTGCTGACAGATGTGAGTGGGATTAGCGTTCTGATAGATTTTTGACGAATGTAGTTAGTTTCATGATGAAACCCTCGAGGGTGGGGGAAGTAGAAAGTAAAGCAATTTTATTCTTTTTTAATAGTTTTCATTGTTTCTTATTTCAATTATTACTTTGTGTGATGGGTCTTTTTTTGCATAGTTAATTTCTTTTAAAAAAAACGGTTTATTAAGACTTTTGAAATAAGACGTAGATTTTAGAAGTAAGCACGATTCATCGTGGATAGGATTTGGACCATTTGCGAAAACCATTTTCAGCTGGTGTGGTTTCTAATGAGTTATTTTCTTTTTATTTGAAAATGTTTTATTGTAATACTTGTGTTCAAGAATATTATTCTCAGAAAGTTCTTACTTTTATAATAAATGTAAGTTCTACTAATATGCTTGAAAAAAATTAAATAAACTACATCTTAAAATAATATTTATTTGTTTATTATGTTCAATGGTTTATAAATAACTTGGATTTAAGATAAAGAGATTAATTTGTATTAATTAATCACGGTTATAAGTAACATCTGTTCCAAGTAAATGAATAAATACTTTAAGATGGACAACCTAACAATCCAGTAACCACCAGAGTGCAGCACGCACTTTTCAACAATGTTGGTAAACTAGTACAATTAACAAATATTTAAAATTATTTAAGTTATATGTTAATTCTTTTCATAAACTCTTTAAACTTTAATACTATTTCCAAACACAAGAAAGTTCATATACATCTGAGGAAGACTTCGTAACTATATTTCTGATTCAATATTTGTTAGGATAATGCTAATACGAGTCTCGATTACGTAAGTTCATTGTCTCGGCCTTTTCCATAGTTTTGTCGTTGTATAGATTTATCATTACTTGAAATGTATCGGATTTTTAGTTATTCAGACCTAGTTATTCAGACAACATAAACTACTGGTTTGTTTTGTAACTGTGCATGTGTTATGATTTTTTTATGCTTTATGCATTACGCCAGTGTGTGTTACAAAACTTCTAAACCTAACATTGGTGAATTTTAGGATGACTTTTGCAGTCGGAATCATCATGTTTCAACATAGTTAATGCACTTAATCCCCATTTATTAACTAACTCATTGAAACTTCCATTTAAATATATCCCAGACATTAACGGACATACATAATTTATAAAAATATAAAACATGATTTTAAACATAAAATAAGATGGAAGGAAGAATATATAAGGTAATGCAGATATTTGGATATCTGAAATCGTTATTGCTTGAGTAATAAACTAATCTAAATTTTAAATGAATATAATTTATTTGAATCTTTTGTTGTCTAACCGAATCTATGAGCAATGGAAGTATTTTGAATAATATAAGATGTTGTGTCGGAATTATTACCCTTCTATACCAAAATTGTTTTACCTCTACATATGTTCTAAAAAATTTTCACAATTTTTAAAATTAATTTAAATTTTCAGAATAACACAGCCTAAATATTGATTCCTATTTTGAAATAATCAAAAATATATATATTCTGCGCTTGGCTAATGTTAGCCAAGCAGTTTCAAAATTTCGTATACCAGGGATTGTAATGTATATTAAAAATAAATTTAATACAATAACTCACCTTAGCTTGTTCGTCTGGGCGTAAATAACTATTTAAATGATCCAAGTGTTAAAGAAAAACAAGCTTTCCTTACGTATGCTCAATCACAGTGTACAGTTTTAAAAGAATGTGAAAAAAGTAATCCTATTAATTTGTGAAATTCACATCCAATCTTACCTAGATTAAAAGGAGATAATAAAGTAGGTACTGCTTGTAATAATTCATCAATTGCCAAGTCAGCGTTTGTTTTCATGTTAAATAATATCAATTCAAATCTGGCTAATAACATTTATATAACGCATTCTTTGCTAATAGATCTGAACCTCAACACTTCTAGATCTGGTTCTTCAAGATTTGCATTTTTTGAAATGGCAAGTACGTACTTTAATGTATGTTTTTCAGTCATATGGAGGAGCATATCTATGATTGGTAGTAATAGTTAATTGTAAAAAAATTCAACGAGTGAATACCAGTTAACGAGTTGTAGAAAGAAAATTGTCGTTTTTCAAGATGAATTCAACATGATTACAACAAGCAACTTATCAATAGGAAATTTACAAATTGATAGGACA
>JBAIZL010000002.1:132428739-132568739 GCA_036971475.1 Prosapia bicincta | reverse complement strand
GAACATAGGGGCAGTGCAGTGGAAGCAACTCGGACTACCGTTCCCCCACATTCCAAGTTATGTAGTGAGAGCTATACCTGGATAATTCTCTTATACATTATACAATCATCTTTTTGGGTTCTCAAAGTGTCCTCCAAGTAGTTACTAGCTAATATAACGTTGTTTATCCAAATTAGCGATGATTTACTTCTTCTTCAACAGGTATTCTTTATTGCTTATAGATGTTTTAGTATTGATTTTTCACTCCTGAGTAGATAAATAAACAAAATTTGAATGTTTTAGATGTTTAGGATATCGATTTTAACATCTAATTTTTTTCATGGTCTTTTCTCAAAAGTTACTATATTTCAAGGAATTTATCAAAACACACACACACACACACACACACACACACACACACACACACACACACATATATATATATATATATATATATATATATATATATATATATATATATATATGTGTGTATGTTTTCTACAAAACAATAATTTTGTATGATGGAAATAAAGGTACATTTTTAACAAAGCTTTTAGAAACCTTAAATCATAAACAAATTTTTATATGGATTCAATAGAAAAGAAATGTAAGTTACAAAGATTATGTAGATCAGCATGTTTTCAAATTTTATTCCAAAATACAATTCATTTCTGTATTAATCAGTATCTATGATAGAGAATGGGTTTCTTCAAGGATATGTCCCTGTACACACAAGCCATGACTCAACTCATTTCATATACCGGGCAGTTATATTATTACCCCCCAATCCTACAAATTTATTAAGATACCTCCCAAAGTGAAGAATTTTAAATGAAGGTAACAGTGTGTTAGTCTTTCAATGCTTATGTAAAATTTTTCTATCATGATCATATTCTGATGAACAAGAAGTTTTGATGGAGTAAATAACTTAATTTTTGCAAATGTAATGAAGGCCAGGTTTCATGCACATCCAACCAAGAGGTTTTTAATCACACCCATCCTGAGGTTTAGATAAAAGTAGGGATAATTTCAGGCAAAAAGCTAGAGGAAGATATCTTTAAATGTGACATGCATTTTATGGAGGAACAACTAAAATTAAATGACAAAAATTATACTTTTCAAATTGATAATTTCGTACTGATTTTTTAGTGGTTCTTGCAAATTTTCAACGTTGTAAATGTATTATTTTATTACAAAAATGTACTAAGAAACTCAGCAGAGATCTCACTATAATATAACTATTAGTAAAAGAGATGTAAATAACACATTGCACAATATCTATATAAAGTAGAGATGAAGTTACCACAGGAAATATTAGAAGTTGTAATAAAGCCTATACTTGAATTTAAATTCTTGCTAAGCTTCAGAAGAAATCTGCTAGATAGCACTGAAATCAGTGATCTATTATTACTCAATAAAGCAGAAACAGTGGTCTGAACAACTGCTTTGTAACTTGTCTACATTTTAGAGATTGAAAACAAAGATGAGATATGATATGAGTTTGATTGACAGGTCCTGTTGTCACTCAGGATCATTCATTCCAATATTAAAATGAACATTAATGATTTCATTGGCCATATTAAAACAAATACATTTTGAATAATTTAAATCCAAACAGTTTTAGTCATGTTTAAAAAAATGTATTTTGAATACTATAAATAATTTTTGGTATGGAAATGTTAGTAAAATAATAAAATTATGCTAGATTTTTCCCTTTTTAATATGTTTAAAGTTTAATAAATATCATAGGTGCCCATATGAAGGCATATGGTTAGTTAACATTGTCTAACCTATTACTACTTACAAAGTTCTGGGCCATGGTACTTAATGTATAAAGAAAATAAACACATTATTCTAATTATATGTTTTCTTAAAAAAACAATAATATGTAAATATTTCAGAAAACACAGACATTTTTTGTATACAAATATTTTAGTCCCAAGGCATATTCTACAACTCACCAATTTTTAAAAACTTTCTTAAAAAAATCTACTGAGCTACATGTGGCACATATATATTTATTTTGTTTTTCAAATCTGCATCTTGCTCCTAAATAAAAAAAAACCAGATCCTCCCTGCTAGATTTAGGATAAATATATAGATCAGGATATAAATATCCTGGTTTAGTATTTCAAATCACACTGGTTTGCCACACAGTAAACTATAAAGAATACCTCATGAAGAAAGGTTTACCATTGGCACTGTATATAATTTATTACCACCTAAATATTACTTGTGTATTTTTCTGTATTTCAGAAGGAATGGCACACTAAGACTGTTGTTGCCTTGTGAAAGCAAGATGAATCATAGATAGAATATAATTAGGGACATAAAGCTATCCTTTTAGGAGATGGGGACGAATCATGGCTCATGAGGACAGAGTGTCACCCTAGAGGTAGATTAATATCTATTGTAGATACTTTCTAATATTGAGAAGAATCTTGTTTTGGATTAAAAGAATATAACACACAAATCCTGGCGAGCTTATATTCAGGCAACATTTTTCTCATTTGCTCTCAGTAACAAAATGTTTCTAAATCTATATTTATATAAAAGTTATCTAATGGATTTTGTTTGAAAGGTCAGGGAATTTTGAAAGTTGTAACTGCATAATTGACATTTATGATCTTATACAATGGTGATTGTGTAGTGTAGTCACATACATTTTGTATCAGTAATTTTTGTTTTTAGTTTATTGTATTATAACTTTGTGCTAGTCATAAAATTACAAATTTTAAACCATTCAAACTAAAAATATTGAAGGAAAATTGAAAAATTTCTCTAATTTATACCCCAACATCAGACATTGACACACAGGAAATTTTAAAATTTAATTGCATTACTCATGAATTATTCATTAACTTTAATTTATGTAGGAAGACGGAGAAGAGAGGCAGTTGGAAGCAAGTACAACTTTTACTAGATTAATGAGATTTTTTGAAATAAACCCAGATGTGATAGCTGAAGAGCCATCATTTTATAGTGCCACTTCTCACTCTGACAGGACGGAACAGTAAGTACTTTGTTTAGTTTCAATTCTGAAAAGAAATCAGTCCATAAAGTGTACATATGTAGCAAATAATAAAAAAGTTACAAACTTGAGTTCTGACATTAGGTTGATGTCATACATACCTTTAAATATACAGTAAACTCCCGATTATCCATGGAATAGGGTGGCCCGGCAACGCCGGATAACGAATTCCCCAGATAATCCGCTATGAACAAAGAATACACAAAACGATCGATAATCGATTATTCTACCATAAGTTACACAAATAATGACCCCGGTTAATGCAATTCACAAATAATCTTTAGAGGACAAAATAAATACAGAAAATAATTTAAAATGTCGATGTATTTGACGAATTATAACATGTACATTTATATGTCTAACTATTTACAATACGTACATAAGTATATGTCAAAAGTAAGTATGTATGTACATATGTAATTTCCTTTACACATAATACTTTCACTTTTTAACAAAAAAATCTGTCACTTTCGTCTGCTTTTTGTGAGCATTGATTTAGCTTTAATGTGCAATCTAAGTTTCTTGAGAACCATTTTGTCGCTCAGTGTCTACTTGTGTCATGTGTGTCACAAAGACATAAAGATCGATAATCTGTATGATAGACATGTATAATGCATATGTCACGTCCTAGACTATTTATAGCCGAGATTAGCTGACATTTGTTTACAATCTTTTGATACACATTAGGTCCAAGTATTTTGTCATTGTCTCTTATATACAGTAGTCTGCTAACCCTTTTATTTCGCTGGCCCGCGTCGGGATGCTTCCCTTTTAATGTAAAAATTAGTACGTACATATCTATTCCCTTTATCTTAACTTCTATTAAGCCTTATATGAATTTACGCCGTAATTCACCGTTTGGAAATTTAAACACATGAATCTGATTGGAATAAAAATTGGATATTTGTAAAACAATGGCAGATCCCGGATAATCTGCAAACCGGTTAATCCGCCTACGGATAATCGGGAGTTTACTGTATTTGCAATTCACATAGAAACACCAGTGGAATATTACGTGAACTATTATGTTTGAATATGTATGAAATGTGTTAAGTTTTGAAGATCATTCTTGTTGTGTACATAATCATCATGTATAGTATGCTTTTTCTTGAAAGAAAGGTAGTAGAGGAAAGAAGTGACTGTAAATAAGGATGGCGTCAACGTAATAAATTTCCTCCATGGATATTGTTGTCCATGAATAGGGTATGTCTAGTGAAACTTTTATGTTTAAATTCAGTAATACTCTTACTAGTGCAGTGTCTCTTAAACCTTTAGTATTTGAGACCCGATTTTCAATCAAGATTCTCATTGCATCCCATCATACTAAATTTTACTGTAATTGTAATATCAGTTTCAACCGTATTTCGACCATAGAACTACACTACTATCTTCATAACAAGCCTTAAAAATGTGTTTCGCTCTAAAGTCTATTGCAATAAACGTTAACATATAAAATTTTTCTCTTTGTTTCTTCACTCAATATATGTACATATATTATGGTGATACGTTTTTTGTAATATAATTTAAGAATACAAATATTTTCAATGCAAGTATTGTTTTGATTTATATATATTTTTCCAAGCTTTTCAACAATTAATGTGTTAGCATCTCCAGGAAAAACAATGATTATACTAATACATTTATTGGCAAAAAGTTTTGCAAAGTATATAAATCAAAAAATTCTAGTTAATATATATATATATATATATATATATATATATATATATATATATATATATATATATATATATATATATATATGAAGTTAATATATTACTATTGTAAGTAATTTTGTCCACCATTAAGTGCAATAATTTTACCTTGAGTGATGAGGCACCTTTCGGTCACTTGACCATTGTCGAATCACTGATATTTTTCTGGTGTAGATGTTCGGTCTGAATACCAATATCACGGACCGAACATCTACACCAGAAAAATATCAGTGATTCGACAATGGTCAAGTGACCGAAAGGTGCCTCATCACTCAAGGTAAAATTATTGCACTTAATGGTGGACAAAATTACTTACAATAGTAAAATATTAACTTCATAAAGTCAGTGCAGCGGAAAAACAATGGATAACATAAAATATCAAGAATATATATATATATATATATATATATATATATATATATATATATATTAAATATGGTGATATGTTTTCTTGTAATATAGTTAATAGATTAAATATATTTCAAAAACAAGAATACTTTTAATGAATATATTTATTCAAAGCTTTTCGCCGATAAAATAGTACCAGCATCTTCAGGAAAATAATTATCACAGGATTAGATAATTATTTTCCTGAAGATGCTGGTACTATTTTATCGGCAAAAAGCTTTGAATAAATATATTCATTAAAAGTATTCTTGTTTTTGAAATATATTTAATTTATTAATTTTATATATATATATATATATATATATATATACATATATATATATATATATATATATATATATATATATATATATATATAACTAATAGTAATTTGGACATTTAATATTGAATGCAAAGTATGACATATTTCTTAAGACTAGTAAAGTTTGTGAATTAAATTGTGTATAAAAGTAGAATGCTAGTAATTTGACATATATAAACGTTTTTTACATTTTTTTGGGCAAAAACATTTCTATTGGTCTTCATCCTTATTGAATCCTTCTGAATCTATTGGACTGAATATGAGAATTGATTACCAGCCTTCAAGGGTAGGATGCAAGTTACAACTTTACAAACATATTTTTTTTTGCCTGGTTCATTATAAAGGTGATAGGACCAAAAATACTATTCTGGTGTATTCTGTCTCAAGATAGTCTATGTATTTATGAGAATGTATTATCTTAAAATTTGTTTCACTAAAAATAGTTTATTTAGAACTGTCCCTAATCTTTAATTAATAGGATTTATCCTATAATTAATTAAATAAATTTTTAAAATTTATTTCACAAATTGAGTTGGCCTAATTAGATCAAACAATACAAAATGAATTTATTCTATTTTTTTCACTATTTCAGATTTGTTGTAAAACACAGAGAAGTGTATTTCACCTCTGCTCAGAGAAGCCAAGTAGTTTGGGATATTTTACTAAGAACAAAATATGATGATGGAACAAAAGTAAGATTGAAAATAGATTTTTAGTAAATATCTTTATTGGATTCTATCTTGAATTTGAGCTAGTAATTATAAACTTTTAAAATATATTTTATACTAAAGTATAAAAGTTTATATTATTAATACGACACATCTCCTGAAGTTATCACTCCCATAAACAAAAAAGTAAATAGTTTACCACTTTAAGAAAATATATATTTCAAAACTGTAATGTTTTAACATTTTATTTTTAAAAAATTTCCTATATATTTTTTTCACCTTTTAATAAATTATAGTAGTATATAATTTCATTTCACTTTTAATTTGAGCTGCTAGTTAACACTTGAGCAATTATTAATATTTGATAGTTGCCTATAGCATCTCATAGTTAGTGGAATGTAGATTTCAATGCCGATGGAGTTGTAAATGTCTTTTTAATGTTGAGTGTGATGGTTTGTTGAGTTTGTTGTGTGTAAAGTAGACTATTTTATAATTATAGTTACGAAATGTGTTTATGAGTTTTAGATGATCTGTATGGCAGTATTATGTATTTTATGAGTTTGTTAAGCATGTTTTTGATGTTGGGTTATTAGGTTTAAATAAAATAAACTCACCTCCACTCTTTCCCCACTCCATTCCAACCTATAATATTTAAGAGGTCAGTTACAGTCTGGTTTGACAATGGAACACTCTCGAAATGTATCTGCTACTATCATCATTTGTCCCATAATAACATATATGTCCATTTTTATAGTAATATACATCACAGAATACAAGCATTATATAGTGTAATTTACAAATTTTATTAACTTCTTCATAAGAAGAAACCAAAAAAATTCATTCTAAAATAATAATGAATTTTGTAATATTATAATTATTATATATTAATTTTAATACTGACACACTAAAAACAATAAGGAAAACTTGAAATCCAAGGTATTAATAACAAACGTTAAAGGAACGCTTTAAAGAACTAATATACTTACAAGTATAAATCCTTGTTTGAGTGTGTGTGTCTGTGTGTGTGTTTATGTGTATGTTGCAACAGGCATTTCCTTATTTTTATTATATATATATATATATATATATATATATATATATATATATATATATATATATTAAATATGGCGATATGTTTTCTTGTAATATAGTTATTAAATTATAAATATTTCAAAAACAAGAATACTTTTAATGCATATATTATTCAAAGCTTTTCGCCGATAAAACAGTACCAGCATCTTCAGGAAAATAATTATCTAACAAAATATTTTTACAAAAATGAAATCATATGTACTATAAACAATCATATGTTTATAAGTATTGTACTTTATGTAATTTTTTCTATAACATCAATGACCTTATAAATAGTTTGGTGCCTTGATCTCATTTGAATTTGTTCAAAAATTAATTTGTCTTTAACTTTATGCTTATAAATTTCCAATGTTTCACATATATTCATCTTTAATCCTTTATTTAATTCTTTTATTAATTTCATATTTTCTATTTCAGGAAATTCGTGTCCATTATTAATACAATGAGTAGCTAAATTTGATTTGTATATGTTTGGTTTAATATAAGCGTTTAAATGTTCTTTGTATCTTTCTTTTAAATTCTTTTTTGTTTGTCCTACATATAATTTATTACAAGCTTGACATTTTATATTATATACTCCATTTCTTTCGTGAATATTATTTTGATTATTGTTATTGTTTATTAAATTTTTAATTTTATTATCAGTCTTGTATGTAAATTGAAAATTTGTTTCTTTAAATAATCTTGTAATTTTGAAAGATACAAAGAACATTTAAACGCTTATATCAAACCAAACATATACAAATCAAATTTAGCTACTCATTGTATTAATAATGGGCACGAATTTCCTGAAATAGAAAATATGAAATTAATAAAAGAATTAAATAAAGGATTAAAGATGAATATATGTGAAACATTGGAAATTTATAAGCATAAAGTTAAAGACAAATTAATTAATAAACAAATTCAAGTGAGATCAAGGCACCAAACTATTTATAAGGTCATTGATGTTATAGAAAAAATTACGTAAAGTGCAATACTTATAAATATATCATTGTTTGTAGTACATATGATTTCATTTTTGTAAAAATATTTTGTTAGATAATTATTTTCTTGAAGATACTGGTACTATTTTATCGGCGAAAAGCTTTGAATAATATATGCATTAAAAGTATTCTTGTTTTTGAAATATTTTTAATTTATTATATATATATATATATATATATATATATATATATATATATATATATATATATATTTATAGGTTAGTTTTGGTTGGTAAAGATTATTTAGATTTTTTGGACTAGGAGACTGACAGACTTACCTTGGTAAGAGTCCACACTGTAGTCTTGAAATAGAAACACATAAAAGCACTTAAACAATGATATATTTCAACCACACAGTGGTCTTTGTCAATCGAAGAGAAAACACAAAAAAGAAATATGAGAGAATGAAATAAAATAAATATAAGTTGTAATCACAAACAATCTGTGATTACAACTTATATTTATTTTATTTCATTCTCTCATATTTCTTTTTTGTGTTTTCTCTTCGATTGACAAAGACCACTGTGTGGTTGAAATATATCATTGTTTAAGTGCTTTTATGTGTTTCTATTTCAAGACTACAGTGTGTAAGTCTGTCAGTCTCCTAGTCCAAAAAATCTATATATATATATATATATATTGCAATATGTATTCTTGTGTATTAAAAAAGAACTAAGTCAAAATACAAATACAATAATTATAATTGAATTTACAATTCAAAGCTTTTCGTTGGCTAACAGTACCAACATTATCAGGAATATTAAACAATTCTTATATATATATATATATATATATATATATATATATATATATATATATATATTAAATATGGTGATATGTTTTCTTGTATATATAGTTAATAAATTTAAAATATTTCAAACACAAGAATACTTTTAATGAATATATTTATTCAAAGCTTTTCGCCGATAAAAAAGTATCAGCATCTTCCAAGAAGATGCTGATACTTTTTTATCGGCGAAAAGCTTTGAATAAATATATTCATTAAAAGTATTCTTGTGTTTGAAATATTTTAAATTTATTAAATATATATATATATATATATATATATATATATATATATATATATATATTTTTTTTTTTTTTTTTTTTTTTTTTTTTTAATTAACAATTCTGCCCAGAATTTCCTTTTACTTCTCTTAGATTTACCTTTACTTACTTTTATTTTTTTTTGAGACTCTTATTTTACCTGACAGTTATTAGGACCTATCTTTCCTTTTACCCGTTATTTATTTTTTGCACTGTCTACACCTAGGTCTACTTAATACTTACCAGTCACCCTGCAATGGTAGAATGAAGAAGGAGCTATTTCGGTCTCTCAACCGAAGCCTGTGATTGCCCTGCCTAGATATCCTAGGAATAAATTCCCAAATTTTGTTAAAACCAATTAGAGGAGTACTTTCCTATGCTAGTATAATACGGTGTGGGGTGTTTTTAAATTTTGAGGTGTTTATTACTTGGAAACCTTTTTAGGAAAAAAACAGTGAAACTAGATTACATAAAGACTAACAATGTGTAATTGGAAATTAAAAGTTTTTAAAATTTTGTCTTGTGATAAAGTTCATATACAAACATTTACAGGCGTTGTTTACTTTTTATATACATTTGTTTACTTTACTGACAACATCGTTAAAGTATTTACTATTTTCTTTGTCTTCCGTTCACTAAAATAATTTCATTAAACAATTTGAACCTTATAAACTTTCAAATTAAGGCTTTTGTAATATAATTTTCATGTGATTTTACTTTACTTGATTGACATAAAATCTTATATGTTGGCAATACATGGAAAGAACTCTAGAGTCATCATCTTATGGAAAGCCAGAAAAAGTACTTTTATATAATCGGAGTAACTTATCGATACCATACATAACTGTTAGAAAAGTTATTCATTACAAAGTGTAAGCAACAGGTGGTGAGTAAGAATGTAGATCAGCAAATGCACCTTACTCGATGTTGAAGCACTCAATATATTTGGAGTTCTAAAGCGTAATCAAGAACAAACAATGATCAGATGCATTATCAATTGAAATTTAGTAAAGGATTACCAAATAACAAAGCTTTTAATTTTTGTGAATTTATAATTGAAAATAAGGAATGTGCTTTAAAATATAAAGGAAGTGATATCTTTGGTTTAAAACAATGAAGAGCTGCATCTGCAGGTGGTGCAACAGTAGATGTTATCCTTTGCAACTAAACCTGGACTCTGAAGACCTGTTGTGACGACTACAAGTTTTCTTATCTGCGAGGACATCTAACCTCTCATTACGTAAACTTTGATACAGAAATCATGGAAATCAGTGAAAATGAATAATTGTATTGTCAATCCCTGATTAGCTGTTATATGAATTTGAAAAAATTGAAGTATTAGTTCACTCTTATAGTTAATTATATTTACTTACTTAAGATGACCACGTAGTTATATTTACATTTTTATAACCTATATAATAAGGTATAAATATTCGGTGTAAATGCATTGTGTTGTAGTTTTTAACATAATTTTATTGTAACTTTTATTAATTAACATTTTAAAATTTGCTACACCTTTAAAGTATTTGATATATTTAACACAATTAAATGCAATGTGTTTTTTTATACATAATTGTAAATAGAATACATAAAATTAACAAAATAAGGTGTAACAAAGTTATGTTTGGTTTTAATGTAAGCTCAGAAGATCCTCTGTAGCATTCCATGTTTTAACACTAATGCAACATCTGCAGAATTAAAATTTCACAAAATAAAAGTTGAAAAATTCGTTCACTAAAAAAAATCATTCTGCATAACTTAACAACATTTAAAGCAATATAAAAAATTAATCACTTTAACACTGATGAAGATCGCCATATAGCGATCGAAAACTTTCTGTCTCAGCAAGTTTTCACAAATTTACAAAATTTAAAGTACGAATAGTCATAAACTATTGTTAAAGTGATTAATTAAGATTCACCGAACGTAATGGACTACAAAATTCAAGATACAAAAATTGTTGTATGTCTAGCAACACTATTACAAAACACAGTTTTCAGTCTTATTTCATTATATACACTGTTTAAAAATTGATTTTAATATAAAACCTGTATCAAAAGGTAAGAAAAGAACTGTTACACTCATGTGTTCAAAAGTTTGTATTTATAATAGTAATGTGTTATTACCTACTCTAAATCACGTACAAATGATTAAACAGAGAACACCCAAAGACTTTTGACTAGGGCCTCAGAAATTAAACAACTGATGGAAGTATTTCAGAGACAGGGATAATATTATTGTTCAGTGGGTTCCTCGTAGTGAAATGGATGGGAGTGAGATAGCTGATGGCATTACAAAGCAGGCATCGACAATGAGACTCGTACGTTACCTTAGTCAAACAACAAAGTAAAAATCTGGTTAAAACAACCATAAAACAGATATGGGTTAGTAAATGGTAAACACTTGAAACTGGTACAAACTTATATCACATCCAAATAAAACCACACCATGTGAAATTTACAGAGGCATACCTGGAACAACATCAATACGCGTTACTAGAATAAGAGACGGACATATATTTACAGAGTATTAGCTAGAACGGTTCCAAGATTGTCAGACTACCAGTAAGAAACCATAACACATACTTCTGTCATGTAGAGATGCAGGGTAAAGCTCACAAGTACCCAGCTATTCTTCTCACTAATAGCAACCTATGGTCTCTGGTTTTATTGGCAAATTATGAACTATCAGAGTCATTTGGCGCTGGGTGTCTGTAACATGAAGTAATTATAATAGTAAACAATTTTTGAAACTTTTCAATAAGATATAAACAAATTAAATCCATGCATATGATCATTTTATTCATTTCTTTGGGAAAATGGTAAGGAACTGAAATGTAGTGAAAATTAATTATCGAAATAAACGTTTAAAATAGTTTGCATGTTAAGTTCGTGTCTTTAAGAGTGATTTTTGAAAAAAATTACTATAATTTTTTAATTATGTTTGCAACTTGTTTTGTTAATGCTATTTATATAACTCTTAGGTAGTTGTGTATTCATACCTAAAGCCTCTATTGATCATGCAAACGCAGTAATGATATATATATATATATATATATTTAAAAAGTCATTGTTTTTAGGTGGGCATTAGACGATTATTAAATGATGGAACTTATATTACTGCATTTCCTTTACATGAAGGCAATCATAACAAAGATTCAGAAAATGGATTTGTATATGATAGGCAAGTAAGTAAAATGGTAACAAACTTTCACCTAACATTTAACTACCAGTTAATTTTTTGATAGACAGAATTTACACAGTAACCTTTTTTGTTCCTTCTTACAACAATTGCTCTTAAGGTTGAAAAATAGGTATGTAAAAAAATTAGTGATAATATAAGTAAAATTAGGTTAAAAGTTTAGGTTCTTACTTTACAAAGCAATAGATATCCTGAGGACACATATAATGTAGGTAGGTCATTGCAGAAAAAATCATTCATAATAGATACATTAACATCTGTATCTTAAATATCGGCAAATATAACAGATAATTATTAAATAATTTTTGAAAATTACTTAGGTTTTCTTATATATGTAAGGTTATGTATATGTATCATGAGGTTATTTATCATGAACTACTACTAACCATAAAAAAAGTATAACTAAAATTTCATGAAATATATTCATAAAAATATATTTAATAAAATAAAGTTACACTTTTAAATGTTTTAAACTTGCCTATAGTAGCACTTACTTTGTTTGTTGAGGACAGCTGTTTCGGGAGATGTGTCCCTTTGTCAACTCAGACCGTAACTGATCTCAAGGTTTACGTAGGTTAGGGTGGGGGTGGGAACACATCTTTAAGGGACACATCTCCCGAAATGGCCGTCCTCAAAAAACAAAGTAAGTGCTACTATAGGCAAGTTTAAAACATTTAAAAGTGTAAGTGATTACTAATAGCTCACGCGAAGATGGAATCAACAAATGAAAATAAAGTTATGTTAAATATGTTCCTTAAAAACAATAACATTGAAAAAAAATCACACTAAAATTTAATCTGTGTACTGATGCCTTTGCATGAATGTATACTTTCAGCTTCTATACAAAGAGTGGGCCAGACCTGGAAGATGGTTCAAACAACAACCACTTTGGCTTGTCAGAAAGTATTTTGGAGAAAAAATTGCATTATATTACGTTTGGCTAGGTTTCTACACAACTATGCTAGTACCTGCAGCTGTTGTTGGACTCTTATGTTTCTTATATGGGATTTTCTCAATCGATTCTCAGGATAATATTCCAAGGTAATTATTAGTAATTCATGAGATGCATTTCTATCATTTGTTGTTTCTTAAAATAATCAAGCTGATCTGTAACAACTTGTTTTCATATTGCTTTGGTAATCTAGTAAACGCATTTAAATCATGATGTTTCTTTATTTTACAAACTGTTTGTATTATTGCCATATTTATATTATTATTTAACAAAAACAAGTTTAACCTGACTATGACTCCAGTAGCAACCTGCCATTTTTACTCCCTATCTATGAATCTTCACCACTTTTGTTTCTTTAAAATGCCTGCCTGCCAACTATAACATGGACCATTGGCAGTTCACTAAAGTTTATCAAATCAAGTGAAGCTTTGAGATTGTATGACAGTTTTTCCTGTTGAATTGTAGGCTTTTTCATTAACTTTTGGTTTCTCTTTGAGAATAAACAATGTTCATGTCCTAAACAATTAAAAAATTCTAGTTTTATGAATTTTAGTTATAAAACTAATTAATAAATACTAACTTTTATGTTAGGACAAAATTTTACTTTAAAATATATTTTACGTTACAAAGAATGATGTAGGCTTGTCTTGCATAAGACTCTGTTTATCAAATTCTTATAATAACTCTTAGAATTGGACTTCACTATTGGAAGGCTGAGAAAAGACTGAACAAAACGAGTTCTAACAAGTATTTCTGCAAGACTATTAGTAGCCGTATGAGAAAAAAAGAATTTTTGTCTTGATGAACACAATTTGATTGAATGTTGGGCAACTGCTAAACTGCTAGATACCTGGGCTGGGTATGACTAGCTTGCTGCAGTCAATAACTGGTATGTGGCTTTGAAAGCCATATGGCCTTCTGTTAAACATCTGGAATGTTTTTTATTTTTCTCGCACACAACATTTAAAAGAAATTAAATTCAGATTAATGTCAAATACTAGTTACAAATACAACTTATCAGCGTTTGCTAAACTAAATAAATCCTGTAGTAATGAAAAAGCTATGATAATACACTCTCATTTTCATGTACAGTACATTTAGTTAGGGCATTTTAATAACCTATAAAATATCTCAAAATGTGTTGATATTCAGCGAGTCAGTAAAAGTGTGTGTTGCTTCTGCTTGGTGAGAGAAAAACCCATGCTTTTTCAAAATAGTTTGTGGAGGTCAATTCTACTGTCACAAAAATTAAATTGGCAACATATGTGTTTTCTAGTTCCTTAATGATCGTTAGTTTTCGGCTATAAAACATTTTTGGAGGCAAGGTTTATGGGTCAGTCAACATAAAATAATGGTCTGTTAAATGATATCTGGTTTAAAATCTAAACATCTATGTATGTAAATGAAATTCCAAGAACTGTGGGTTTCAATGAATGTTTTGATAAATGTGTCATTAATACTTCATATTGAAAAGTTTCTTTACAATATGAGAGCTTTGCATTTCTCATTCAACTGTAAAATGAAAAGTGTTTCATTCCTATAACTGTAAATTTTGTAGAGGCTGGTAAGCTTTTTTATAATTGTGAAATAAGTAGTTAATACTGGATTTTGAGGTGTTAAATACCAAAAATCGTATTTTTCATATTTCATGTATGACATATTTGGTTTCGATTACAACCAATTGTAGACAATAAAATTTAATTTATGGACTGTATTTGAGAGCTAGTCTATGCAAGACAATAAGTAATTTTTACTGAAATTTTGGTAAGTTTTTACTGAAAGCAACTAAAGTAATGAGGCGATTTTTTCATGTTTTTATACAGTTTTATATTTTATACCCAGTTTAGATTTAAATTATAAGTTATTTGTTCTATGATGTTTTAAAAAGGTGTATGACAATATTTTATTATATTTTTCACTACATTGGATCAAACAAAAATCACTACCATAATTTTACAAAATAGTAATAACCACAAAAAAAGATTTTAGTAGAAACATAGGACTAAAAATAATATTTTAAAAGTAAGTCTATTATACAGGGCAGCAGAAATGTGTTTGGTTTTTTACATTTCTTTAAATTTAGCTTTTTCATTACATATTTTTATATAAAAACTATATATTTTTTGAATTTATAATGAATTCTCTATAAAATGTATATTTTGAAATTTTCATGAATAGCCTTTTAGACAAAATTGTGCAGTTTAATATGTTGAGTATAAATCTCTTTTGGTTCAAATCAAAAGTTGTACTTTATTTGCCATTTTTGTTATTTTGTATCAATAAAAAGTATAAAGACTATACATTTTCCAAAAGTACATTTATATAACGACAACTGGAGCTGTGGTCATTTCAGTCCTACAGCTATTTCTTATATATGGCTATTTACGTTTCATTTTATTAACATTACTGAATATTCAATTTGTAACAAAATATTGATAATGAAATGTGTTATTTCCTAATTACAACACTTGTAAATACATATACTTCAAACAAAATAAATAATATTTACAATTTTCAAATGTAACATCAAAAAATACTTTTGTAATTTTCTATAATAGCATCAGATGGGGTGCTTTTTCTATATTGAATTTAACATTTTACACTATTAGAGAATTTGAAATATAAATGAAAATAAGCACAGGAATACAATACAAACAAGACATTTAATACAAGAAAGTAATAGTTTTATTTGGATATTTTTCTTGAATGACCATTATAATTTATGCCATTAAGAATGTTAAATAACTTACACTTCCAAATATTTCACATTAGTATTTTTCATAAAATTGCTGACATTCTATATAATATACAGGGTAAATATAAAAATTAACAGATTTTAAAAATTTTCAGTAAGGAAATTTGTGACATGAAATCTGCTGGAAATATTACTCTTTGTCCTTTGTGTGATAAAGTATGCAACTATCAAAAGTTGGGCGATTCCTGCTTGTTTTCAAAAATCACCTACTTGTTTGATAATCCAGCTACAGTCTTCTTTGCGATATTTATGTCATTTTGGGGTAAGAAAATTATAGTTTTTTCAAAGAATTATTAATTTGTTAATCTAAGTTTAGTACGCAGATAGATTTTTTACATATTGGAGTCATATAAAGTTAAAAATTAAAAATAAATAATCATTTCAGTAGAATAGATTAAAATCCTAATGGAACAGGTTAGTTCCATTAAGATCATAAGATTTAATGATTATTGTAAACTTCCCTCAAGCGGTAATAGTCCCAATTTATGATACATCAATCTCCTACCATATTGGTTAACAACCACCCGATGTACTAGACTGTAATTTAGATTGGACAAAGTAATCCATTGTTTTGTTTTTTACACCTTCATCATCAACCAATAATTCCTGATGTATCATTACTTCTTCCATAAAACAAAGCTAATGTTCTACAAAATTACCTGTAATTGCCAGCGGATGATTGTATTCAGTGTAGTGTTTGTCTTTTTTATTAGACAGCTTTGTGTTAGTTTTTTGTGGTTCTAAAATATAATAATTGATATTTATCAATCAGATGGTATTTGTGAGTTGTTAAATGAACATGCTTAACTTCAGATGATGAAAGTAATTTATTTGCTGATGAAAACCCGAAAGAAATTAAACTAAGAAAATAAAGTTGCTTGTTGTTCCCATCTTTGATTCACTGAATAAATCATAAATAATTATTGAGTAACTGAGAGAACTTTAACCTTTAACTTTCTGTTGACTTTTTTCAAAACAGTTATTTCATTGATGAAGCCGATGAAAAGATTGTTTCGAAACACATCAGCATGTAAGTTAAAAGTTTTCACTCAGTTACCCAACAATTATTTATGATTAAGGAAATATCTTGCAGCAACCATACACAGTTTCAATTGTTTTTACATAACTCTTTTATTTTTAGATTTATCAAATATATGTGAATTTACTACGGAGGGCATACAGACTATATGTTAAGGTGATGTTAAACACAATAATTTATGTGTTTAATATGTATAAATTTGGTTTATAATACGTATCGTTCTACAAAATTCAAGAGTATATATATATGAAGTTGATAAATTACTATTGTAAATACTTTTATCCACCACTAAGTGCAATAATTTTACCTTGTTATGATGAGGCACCATTCGGTCACTTGACCATTGACGAATCACTGATTATTTTCTGGTGTAGATGTTCGGTCCTTTGGACTAGGAGACTGACAGACTTACCTTGGTAAGAGTCCACTCTGTAGTCTTGAAATAGAAACACATAAAAGCACTTAAACAATGATATAAAAAAAAAAAAAAAAAAAAAAAATGTATATATATATATATCTTATTTACGTTTTCAATTGTTAATAAAATACTTTTAATTCATTCACCCATGTTCAAATGATTTTTGTAAAACTTGTAGCGATGGCACTTGATTCTATTACAGTTTTACAAATTATACAGTTATTTAATATAATTAGTTTTGAATAATTAATTTTGATGTCTATTTTGCCAGTTAATATTGTGATTCTGTCATATGTAGGCCTATATACATATTGATATTAATTGTAATTATTTAATAAAAAGTAACTAAAATAATTTTTTTTGTTTGCATATGAAGGAATTGACTTGAAAACATTTTTTTTTTTACTTGTTTTTATTTTACGTTTTCCCTCCATATTTATCTTGAGCTGTAGTATAAACTTTATGCTTGTTAATACATAAAAAATATGTGAAAACTTTCCTTTACTAGCTTACTTTGGCGCGTAATTGAGAATGGTCATTTTAGGATATGGTTCTTTTTGTAGGCAACCTAATTTGTAGATTATATGAGGAAGGTAGGAGTAAAGAAATTTTATTTGGCTGTTCTATGATATTTTAATGGTAATTATGTTGAATAGTTTATGTGAATCTTTGTATGTTGGTTGCAATTTGGATTGTATGTTTACTTTTTGTGATGTTATCTGACCATTTTGACTATTGAAATTTTCATCATTAATTTGACAAGTAAAGAGTTAGGAAAACTGATAGATTTTTTCGCTTTTTACTGAAAACGAATGAAAAATTAGTGATACATGTTTCCCATTTTACGTTATTATAATAATTGGTTTCTCATGTCCACAATATTAGCTTTTAAAAACTTCTTCGACTCAGTGTTTTTACATGGTATCTGATTTTTAGAATAAGGTTTAGAATGTTTAAAAATACACACACACACACACAAACATACACACAAATACAATTTCCTACAACATTCACATCGTTAAAAAGTAGAAATTATCTACAATTAAGAAAATTATAGCACAATCCATATCTTTTCCATCTGGATATTATTATCATTATAATATGTATTATAAATGAACTATTTATATTCTGTATATATCCAAGACCAATGCATCTTCTGATTAAACTTTCATCATGTGACCAATAATCAATAACTAGCAATTGAAGTTGCTTGATGCAATGATCTTGAATTCACTGATTAAGGAATTGCTAGTGATCCTAGTCACTTGTCTGGTATTCCTTCCTTTTTGCATGTACAGTATTTAGTTAAATCATTCTTTTGAAACTTTCCAAAACTGAATTACTCCAACCAACTTAAATAATAATTGAGTATACAAGATAGAAAATTTTGTTTGGCTTTAAAGATACTTCTATGAAAGTTATATTAAGAACTTGTTTTTTTATGTCTTTATAGTTTGAAAAATTATTATAATAAGCTATTAGCTTTTGTTTAAGGTATTTGTATACTACTTATTTAGATTATTTTAGCATGCATTGATAATCAGCTATTCAAACTTGTAAGAAATTATAAGTATGGTAATTATTGCCTTACTTACTGACGCAATTTCAAACAATTGTTTTATTACTAAATAGACGGTTAGCTTCCTAAATGAAACAAGCATTCACTTAGTTATGAAATAATTACTTATAGTTTAAAATTATTAACACAAAATTAAAAGAAAATGTTTATATGATAACACTAACAATTAAGTTACGTTTTAGTTCCAATGATTGAGGATTTTTAACTGAGTAAAGCAAATACTTTTGACGATTTTTTTTATACTACAAAGGTTGAACTACTTAAATAAGCTACTTTTTTTCTAAAACAACTCTTCAATAATGTCAATTATGTATAATTATTGTACTGTTTTTATTGTAACTAATTAAATGATTTTACAGTTAGACAAACTTCCAATGCTAAGTTCAACAGAACCTCTTTTGTTTCTATCAGCTAAACTTAGTTTGTTAATATTCTGGCCAGAACTAGGATTATAGTAATTTAAGTCTCCCACATTATTCTAGGTTACCTTATTGGTGAAATATAATGTCTATATTTTTTAATATTTTAGCAACAACTTTCCTGGAGCTGTGGAAAAGAAAGCAGGCAGTTGTGGCATGGGAATGGGATTTGCAGTATGTTGAAGAAGATGAAGAACCTAGGCCTGAGTTTGAGGCCTCAGTTAATACGTTTAAAATGAACCCTGTCACTCGAAGGAAAGAACCATTCATTCCTATATGGAACAAAGCATTGAGGTTTACTGCTGCTGCAAGCATGGTTTTTTTTATGGTAACTCAATTTACTAACAGATTTTTTCACAAGATAAAAAAACTTATAATTTTAAATATTGAAATAGTAATTAAAATATAAAATTTTCTTTAAATATGTAATATTGTAAACATTATATCCTAAAATGTAGAAGTAAATATTATTGACTTTTCCAAATAATTTCTTCAAAAAATTCAAACATTTATTAAAATGTTTTTAAAACAATAACAATTTTTAATATAAAATATGTTTTTCATAATAGAGAAGAATGTTTGACAGAAACATGTTCCATGATAATCCACTCAGCTTTCTTGTAAGTACATTGTCATCTACCCAGTAATATAGATAAAGACATGAGCTTCTATGACAGTCTCCCTGTGCTGAATATTTTGATAAAGTGAATAAAGTTGTCAATATATTGAACAGTATGAAATAACTTCTGTTGATTGCTTGGACAAATCAATGATGAAAACAAAAACAGAATTGTGCAGTTGGGTATTTAATAGTGGTTTCATTTGTTTGTCTGGTCTTTAAAAACAATTACACTTATTTAAAAGGAGTGAAATTGATATTAACCCTTAGAGCTCGGATTTTTGTAACATGCTTTGTTTCCCCACTTGTAATTAAATTGTGACAAATTCCTCACCTGCAGGTTGCATTATTGTTTATGGAAAACTTTGTTTTCTCTTACATGATTTTAGTAAACTAAGCTATTTTTATTCACTAATACTGTATTTACATGATTTTATTATCTTATTTGTAATTTTGCAGAGTATGATATTTTTGAAAACAGTCTTCCGGATGAAGTCTTGGTTTTCTGCCGCATGTTTTGTAGTGAAAAACTGTTTCCCTTCTACCTCCTTTTATCTTCCTGTTACTGCAAACTACACAATCCTTAGAAATATTTTTATCATTGGAAAAGATTAAATGTAATTTCCAATTCAGTCTTTCTTCTTTGTCAGTAGTTGACGGCCGACCCCTCTCACTATACGGGTTATTCCTGATATCATGAATGCGTTCCCTCACCAAGTTTTGGCGAAACTATTTTTTTTTAACAGGATTTTCTTTCATTTCTTTTTTTTTTGTTATTATAGATAATAAAACTATTTACTACAGCTACATCTAATAGCCAGAAAAACATTGTTCTCCACCATTTATTTGTTCGTTTTGTAAAACTGCACGGTTAATTATATTGAACAGCTAAATCTATACCACCCATAAACTGGTTATATTTACAAATACCTGTTGGTTTAATTATTTTGTTTATGAAACTGAACTAAATCCTAATAAATCAGGATCAAGTAAAAGATCAGGAATATCAGAATCACTAATTGCATGTGAAGCCACGGCAAACTAAGAGTAACAAATAACCGGCAAAACTGGAACCTACTTGCAGCTTACAACGTAGCGGCAAACTAGATTTTGTGATGACTCACATATTCCTAGGCATTTTCAACTTAGTCCACATTATTTTCAATAGAGTGTAGCACCAAACGGTAAAAGATTGAATGTCGTGGCTTCGCCGCAGACGAGTTATAGGCATTTGAAAATCGTGTCGGGTGACCCCCGACATACGAGTAAACTGCAATATACGCTTGGCGGGGCTCCCCTGACAGTCGAGTGCTAAGGGTTAAAAGGCAATGTAAAGTAGACCAAGTAAATCCATGTTAAGCTGACAACATTTCTAAGCATTCATAAATTTTTTTTTCAAAGAGAGAGTTGACTTTGTTCTCATATGTTTCGATTATTAAATGAATGTATTAGTACCTCTGAAATATATTATACAAAAATATTTTTGTGGATTTCAACTGAGTGAAGATAAATTGACAATTATGTAACTGGGCATACATATTTTAGAAAACAATTATTGCAAAAGATTCAAATGAATCTAAATCCTTATACACAATCACAATATATAAGCAGTTTCCTATAATAGTATTTACATTTTATCTAAATGACAACGACCATTGTGAGGAAAGTATCATATTGTCAACTTAGACTTCAACTTACCTCATGGTTTCTTTAATGTCAAAATGTATGTGAATTATAGTGTAATTGTATTTTGAGTATGTGTTATGCGCAATTTGAAATGTCTATGGACTATGTAATTTTTAGTTACTTGAATCTTCTTAGTCTTATTTGGTTTGAGCTGACTCTGTAGGTTTATTGATATGTTTGTATAGTTGTTTGTTTGCTTTGTAAAGGCTAGGGAAGTTGTACATAGGACAATCAGGGAGAAACTCTACCACAAAATACAAAGAACACATGAAAGAGATAAAAAAGACAAAACCGAGATCAAATTTTGCCATAAACATACAAAAACACTACACTCGCACACTAATATAGACATTAATGTGAAACTCCTACACTACATAAAAAAATAACAAACTAAATTCAACAGAGAACTACTAGATATACTAACACCACAAAAAACTATCCACAAGACATTCTAAACAACAAAACCACTCACAATCAAATATTATATTTGATCACATAATTAACAACTACTCTATGAACACCAATACACCACAGACACACACCAACTCAACACACCTGAGCAACAGTCTTGTTTGTGACTCACAGCATTGAATAATGCACTGACCTAGTGAGAAATGCGTCTTTTGACAAATATCAGTAGGTAGTAGTTTTTTTTGCCAAGTTGATAACAAAAGTGTAATATAGGGAAAACCTCAAGATGTACAACACAAAAACTGCAAGTTAAATCACTTGAATTAAAATATTAGTAGTTATATATACATTAGTAAGAACAAACAGCAGCCTGCATTTGGAAGGTTAAATACTTTGTATTTTAAGATTTCACTACTCTAACAATATTTACCCAATGTTGTTTCTTTTTTAGACAACAAAGATAGATGGTAAGAAACCTATATAGCTCCTAAGATGTTCTATGGTCATGTATTGTCTTTTATTTTTAAAATCTATATCTTTTGAAAATATCTTCTAATCAATTTGTCTTGAAGCTAATACTACTTGTTTCATAATAAATATAAATCTCTAAATCTTAATTCTTAAAATCCAAATATTGTAATAATTATTTTTGTATGCACTGATATAATATTGATTTAGTAATAAACAAAATTAATCATTACTTACAAAAGAAAGTTAATTCATTATTTTTATACAGATCTGTGTAGTGCTCAGTGCAGTTCTTGGAACAATAATCTATCGTGTGTCCATAGTAACTGTAATCTATGATGGTGGAAATGATTTTGTTGAAAGACATGCAAAGATCTTCACTTCTATTACTGCAGCTCTTATTAATCTTGTTATCATAATGATTCTAACAAAGGTAAGAGATTGATATAGAAAATATTAGAAGTATGTATATTATTGATAAGTACCATATACAAAATTGAAATAATAAAATAACTTTTAACCCACCACTTGTGATTTAATGGATTGTGCAATGTTAAGAAAATTCTCTATTTTCGCTACTTTAACATTTTAATTTTTTTTTAAAGAAACTAATATATATTCTTGTTTTACTTTTTAATATTAAGAGGGAAGAGTATTTTACAGTGAAGAAAGTTTTTTTTATATTTATAAATTTCAATAAATCTTCAATGAAATATATAAATTTTAAATATAAAATTTTTTAAATTATTGAATATACTAAAATGACTCTGATGTTCTATAAACTTTCATGATGATGTTAATTTTGGACGAAGCTTCATCACCTTTTATAGAAGACAAGACTACATCAATTCTTTTGTATATAATAATTTAAACCATTGTTTCCATAGACTTCCTTTCCATTCCATACACTAACCATTATATAGACTTCTATGGAATCTACAACCTAAATCTTTTAAACAGGTCATATAGTTTCAGACTAAAATTTGGTGGCTCTTTGACATTGGTAAGAATGTGACAATTTTTCAAGGCAAATTTTGCAATTATTTTGATATTCACTTTATTCTATCGACATCATCTTCTATCTGATCAAATTTTATGTTTCCAACTGTATCTATGTCAGAATTTCTAGTACTTGCATTATTTTTTGCATTAGCAAGAAGGCATTTTCATAGGTCTTTATTGCAGCCTTTGCCTCCATGTTTACCACTTTTTTCTTCTTTCACCACATTCACTATGACGTTAAGCATAAGTCTGTACTATTGTTTGGCCATTTCTAGTTTAAGAATAAAAAAAATGTATGTAATAACAATAAATTGATATTTTAGAAGTAACACAGGAACAACACAACTGACTAATAAACGACTAATTGTTTTCCATGTTTATTCAGGAGAAGTTTTTATGAAGGAAAATGCGGTTGATAAACCAATCAATAAATATTTATTTTAATTACAGCAACATTTTGGCAACTTGTTTGTTGCCCTTACCAAGTCAGAAACTGTTTTGCTATAAAAAGAAAATCCATACATTTAACAATCAAATGTGAAATATAAGAAGGTAAAAGTCATACCTCCTATTATTCATTATTTTTTGTTGATTCATAATCTTATAATTTATTATAGCTCAATGAATATAGTTATGAATATGCTATAATGATTCTGAGTTAATTATAGAGTGGTTGAAAACGCTAATGCAGTGCGCCATACCAATGTCTATTGCTGGATTTTTCCCCTGTTACTTTGATTTTCAGAGCACTTACAATTAACTGAGCAGAAAAATCTTTCTATCAGGTTTCTCGATGTTGACACCATTGCCAACGTCTAGGGATGACTGAATAACTTCCTACAAAAAAGATTTCTAAAGTTCAAGAAATCATGAACTTCTTAGGTGCTCTTTTTAGTTTTGTACTTTTTAAGAATAATATCAATAACTAAATAAGTAATATGAAAAAAATATAGTAGATAAGTTCTGAGTTGAGTATACAACCTGACCATAATCTAACAAAAGCAAAATCTCTGTAATAGAACACTACCACTTGCAGCTCTTTCGCCTTTAAAAGGTAAGCATCGAGTTTTGTTGTCTCCAGGCACACAATTATTTATCCTTAAAGCAAATTAACATCAATGGGATATACAATTTAGTAAAGATCAAAGAGCTTCAGGCAACAAAATATCTTGGCTTGTCTCTAGATAGTAACTGAGCTTGCCCATTATATGGAAAATACAGTATACAAATTTATCAAATTCTGTGCATCCTGAGGAGGCTTTCTGGGACTAGGTGGAGCGTTACCAGATATCTCAAATGTTACCATAAGATCTAAATAAACATATTGATGGATGTAAGGTTTTTGCCAGAGTTATTAACACAACAAGAACAAAGCAGAACATAGTGTTATATTCAACTTAGTATAGTATACATTGATGCTAAAACAACCTCAATGGCTCCATTCAAAAGTCAGGTTTACACCAAAGCCTTGAGGACTAATGGAACAAGGTTGCTGTGATTTTCTTAAGAAGATCTGGACTAGATTAACTAACCATGCTTCAGATGCATAAATCACCCACTAGCCAAATACATCGGTAAAACAATTTCTCAATAAAATGATAGATTAAAAAAAAATAATTTTATAACAAAATACAACAGTAAGCACACACATATTTTTACACTTTTTTGTTGTACACTTTATTTATTGTAAGTGTACAGAGAAAAGACAGCAGTTCCTTTTACCTGATAATAAAATAATCAATGTTTACAATTTTGTACTTTAAAACCAAATATTGGAAAACCTACTTTTCCCTAGTCCTAAAACCTTGTGTATTGCTGTGGGAAAATATGCATTTTTAAAGATTTTACTTTATTAAAAAAGTTTCTTTTTTTCTTGATATAATGAAAACTGCTAGTATATCCAACTTTAATTTAAGTACAACTTCCGGGGTACTATGATTATTTATTTTTTTATATCAGCTGACACATTTCTGAAAACCTGCTTTGGCATTAATGTTCACTTAATGAAAGTAAGACAAAGATTAAGATCTTGCATCCTTATAGAAGGATTAATTTTATATATAGCCATACTTCTCACTCTTTATTTTTTGCTCATTACACTCTCTTGTTATTAATCTTCTACTCGGTCATTTTCCTTCTCTCATGCTTCTTTTAGTAGTTTTAGTGTATTTAATAATATACCCATTAGTTAATAATCATCACGAGTAATACTTAACTTTATAATTTAAACATTTTATAATTTTCAAATAAGGAAATTTTTAACCTACCAATGTTGCTAAAATATAATCCTTCATGCCTCAATCCTCTCTAACAGTTTCTAGCAGTTATTTTTGCCTTCCAATTCACCATTTCATGTATAATACAGCAGTATTATTTAAATATCTCCATATTATTCATTATAAGAATGGATAAACAATTCTACAATTAATATTTTTTTTAAATACGAGTATAAAAATAGTATAATTTTAATAATAAATAGGTAATCAATAATATAATTGTTTTTTAAAAAAAAGGTTCAAACAAAAGTTTCATGTAAAACATCATTTGGATAACAAACATCTAAAACTATTTATTTTATTTTCAAAACATCTTTATTTTCAATTTACCAATCCTGTCTATTACTTCAAATATTATTTAATCCATTACTATGATAGCTTAAATATATTATTTTTGTTCTAAGACATCTGTATATTAATGGTTTTTAAAAATGATTTTTTACAAATTTCCAAGTAAATAGTTTTATTGTTTTAGCTGTACCATTATATTGCTATATGGTTAACTAACATCGAAAACCCAAGGACGCAGACAGAGTACGAAGACAGTTACACTTTCAAGATATTTTTCTTCGAATTCATGAACTACTATTCTTCTCTAATTTACATTGCATTTTTTAAGGTAAAAATTCTGATTGGTTATTACCAAGACATACAAGCAAATGTTAAAAAGTCATTTTAATATAGGTTAATATTAAATAATTTCTTTTCTGAATAATCGAGTGATCATGATATTCTTTCACCAAAATATTATGCAATTTATATACATTTGTAGAACAAATTTGTAACAATACCAATGAATTTATATCTTTATTTGTGTTTGATTTGTACTATTTATTTTCTTAACTTTACATTACAAATCTTGCTCATTGTGAGTGTATCTCTGAAATGGTTACTCCCTACGATATCTTCATTATAGATATTAACTTCTTGTAAAGTTTTTATGTAACACTAAGAAAGAGATTAATTTCTGTATTTTTTTATGAAGTGGTTGAATATTTAGTTGATAAACCTATTTATATTCATCTATACCATATGGTTTCAAAGTAAAATATTTTTACCAAAATTCAATTATTATTTTCCATACATTTTCAAGTACAGTAATACCCCTTACTTACCCGATAGGTGGGACCAAGCGATAACCGTGTAAGTCGAATTTGCGTAAGTCAGGGTATAATTTAACATACAATCACATAGCAATCAAGTTTAATTGGGATCAAAGAGTAAATAAATAAGTAATTTAAAAGAAAAATGTGTATGTATTAAAATCCTAAATACATAATACAACAAAAAATGTTATTATATACATACATATTGCAAAGAAGTAAGTAAAAAGAAGTTATTTTGACTTCATATAGATGATATATGATGATGAATATAGATGACTTCATAAAATCTAGTAATTCGTTTGAAGATTTTTTCTTCTCCCGCAGAATTTCCTTATATCTCCCTTTTTTGTTTGTTTTGTGGCAGAAATACGCTCATCTTTGTGTTCCAAAATTTGTAAATCTCGTTCAATTAAAATAAGGCCGTTTGTCAAGTTTCTAACCATCATTCATGGATGGTCTTCTACGTCAACTGGGCTTAAAGAAGCTGCATTTTTAAGGTCTTGCTCACGCATATCTGAGCTCATCAATTAATTGTCAGCTCCTGCTTGTGTAAATCCAGTAGTTCTTGAACATCATCATTATCCACTTCTAAAATTTAGTTGTCTGGCAGAACCAACAACTTCTTCAATCACATCAGCAATTTCATAAGACTCTGGCACTAATTCGGCTTGAGTTTCAGTGAAAGTTTTTTGTGAAATTTCATTCCAAGATTGTCCAATGATTCTCAAAGTATTTAAAACATTGAATTGTTTCCAAAAATCTTCAACAGTGAGCTCGTTGTTCTGTCTCATAGCTTCATGCAGGTGTGCAAAAGATCTTCTTGTGTAAAAAGCTTTAAATGTTTTGATGACTCCCTGATCCATTGGTTGAAGCAAATTATTTGTGTTTGACGGCAAAAATATCACTTTCACGTGGGTGTCGAAATTAGTTAAAATAGTAGGAGGATGGCCTGGTGCATTGTCAATTAATAGGAATTACTTTAAAAGGAATTTGTTTAGACCGACAATAACGTTCGTAATGAAGTATGAAATAATGACCAAACCAGTCCTCAAAAAAAAGCTGTCACCAAAGCCTTCCGATTCGACTTCCAAATCACAGGCAAGGTAGCTTTAGAAATATTTTTTAATGCAATTCGATTTTATGAGTGATAAGATATGAGAGATTGCAACTTACAGCTTTATTTGCCCCAAATATCACTATCAATCGATTTTTGGCGGCCTTAAAATCTGAAATTATTTTCTTTTCATGAGCTATAAAAGTTCTCATAAGCTTTTTCTTCCAGAAAAAGCCAGTTTCTGCATAACTCGGACAGCATGATTTAAAACCGTATAACTTGGAAATCGCGTAAGACTGGGTAGCGTAAGTTGAGGTATTATTGTAATTATGACTACAGTTTTTACTTATTTCTTCTTTGTTTTGCTTTTGGCAACTTAGTGAAACACAATATACAACACATTTTGCACAAACATACTTTGATAAAAAATAGCTTAATATCATATAAGCATCATTATACAAGGGTGTTATAATTTTCCCCTACTCTTCACACCAGATGAGCATTATGTCTCTTTCTTAGAAATCTAGTTTTATTCAATTGATAATTTTTACCTTCCATCATACATTAGGTCTAATGGTTTTGTTTCAACTTATGGCCCTGGAAGAGAGAGAGAGCGAGAGAGAGAGAGAGAGAGAGTAGGTATTTTGGATGGAAAAATATTTCTTTACAGTTTTATGATTTTTCTCTCTTAATATCTACATTTAAATTGACGACAGTTTCTAGAGATTGGTAAGGTAAGACAAATACTACTTTAATTTTTTATATCTAAACAAGGTAAAATTACATTATTATGTAAATATGTGAACATGTAAAGCATATGAATTTTCAAATCCTTCTCCCATTCCACCTCAAACAGCAATAGACATTAGATTTCTTGAACCTTCCAGTCAAGCTGTTTACTAATTGTAGTCAGTCATTTAATTTTTGCATCAGTGTTTTGTAACTTATTACATTTCATTGTTCAATCCTGTCTCACAGACATACCTTTTTAATGAACCAATCGAATATGTATCCAAAGACAACAGGTACTAAATTTTTCCCTCTTGAAACCTCTAGGATTGGTTGAACTTAAATCTAAAAATGTATAATGAGTTTATTTATGTAACTTAGTGTTTGTTATTGTTACAGTAGTTTGGTTTTGTGGTTTTCATTGTCAAATTTATTGTTAATTAATTTTTATTAAGTTTAAATTATTGCACTTGAGTTTACACTTACAATTTCTTCTGTATCTTCTAGGAAAGCAAGGAAATATAGAATGTATTTGTCTGTTTGTTGTTGAAAGGGTTGTATCTATGAGTTTCTCTAAAGTGTTTCTTGTTTTGTATGATATTTGGTAATTGAGTTTTCTGAAGTTGGAAGCAATTTTGTGTGTGTTTGTTGTGGTAAGTAATAGATATGTAGATATTGTTTTTGCGTGGCTCTTTGATAGTGTTGTTCGTGTTTAATTTTTGTGTTATCTATATTTGTATGTTGGTAATCATTTTGTTGAGCGATGTATTTTATAGTATTAAGTTATTCGTCACAGTCTTTTCAATGCTTATATTACATTCTTGAATGTTTTAGTCTCGGTGAATTACGTTCGGTGAATCTTAATTAATCACTTAAACAATAGTTTATGACTATCCGAACTTTAAATTTTGTAAATTTGTTAAAACTTACTGAGACAGAACGTTTTTGATCACTATGTGGCGATCTTCATCCGTGTCTTCTCCTTGAAGATGTCAGGTCAAGCAGTGACGGTTTTAAAGTCAGTTTTTTCGATAGTATCAAAGAGAATGTGTGATTTGTATTGTGTTTGTTCATTTAATATGTTTGTACTTTGTGTTTTTGTGTGACTGTAAATTCCATATTGCTCTAGCGTGTTGAGATGTGGTCCTTTTTTGTTGATGTGTAGGATTTCTGGGTTATGGTAAATGTCTGTGTATTTGTGTCCTGTTTCTTTTATGTGATTGTAAAATGTTGAGTTGGTGTTCTGTTTGTGTTCCTCGACTCTCCTCATCTACACTAATAAAATACACCCAAAACTCCACTTCACTTCAGAAATTGAAACCAACCGATCCTTAAACTTCCTCGACCTAACCCTAACAAAAAGCTACACAAAAAAAACACAGCTTCAACTTTTACAGGAAACCCATAACGTCAAACACAATTATCCACAACACCTCAAACCACCCTATTCAACACAAACACGCTGCCTTCAGATCCATACTCCATAGACTTAAAGAAGTCCCAATGACCACAGAAAAGATAAACGAAGAACTAAACACAATTAAATATTTAGCATACACAAATAGATACAACACCACAATAATAGACAAACTATGTTACAAAATACAAAAAAACACTAAAATTAACACTACAGACAGGGAAAACAAATACATCACTGTACCATACATAAACAAAACAACAAACAAAATAGCCTGCAAATTTCAAAAAATAGGATACAAAATTGCATACAAAACTAATAACAAGTTACAATACAAAATACAACACAACACCAACAAAAAAGATAAACTACAAGCACCAGGCATATACAAACTAAACTGCGACAAATGTAACAAATTTCGGATTGGACAAACAGGTCGCAGCTTTAAACAAAGAGTTGAGGAAACAAACAGAACACCAACTCAACTTTTACAATCACATAAAAGAAACAGGAGACAAATACACGGACATTTACCATAATCTAGAAATCCTACACATTAACCAAAAAGGGCCACATCTCAATACACTAGAACAATATGAAATTTACAGACACACAAAAACACAAAGTACAAACATATTAAACAAACAAACACAATACAAATCACACATACTCTTTGATACTATCGTAAATTTGTCTTTAAAACCATCACTGCTTGACCCGACATTTCCAAGCAGAAGACACTGGTGAAGATCGCCACATAACTATCAAAAACGTTCTATCTCAGTAAGTTGTAAGAAATTTACAAAATTTAAAGTTCAGATAGTCATAAACTATTGCTTATATTAGGTCATAAAAACATTTTTTGTCATTGGTATGTTGATTAGGCAGTGTAACATATGGTTAATTGCAGCATGTTTGTGTTGTGTGGGGTGATTAGATGTGTTGTGCATTGGGGTATGAATATGATATCATTCTGTGTAAAATTTAAAAGTTTCCCTGATTTCATTCTTAAATTATTAAACTAGTCCATTTTTTCTTTCAATACCTTATATCTGTATAAATAATTATTTTAATTAGAATCTCAATTGTTCAAAATACTTTTGAAGAAACAATTATCAATGGAAGATGATGGAATGTAATGAACAATAAATAAATTATTCTACTTTCATAATGTAATCCAACTTCATAGCATTTATCAGTACCTGTTTTATAGTGTTGTGGTATGACTTAAATTTTGTATACAATTTATTCTTAGACTTAATACTTAAACAATAATTTTACATCCTTTATCAATTGCATTGACAAATTTCAAAACTAGGTAAGATGATATAATTTACATATTCAACTACAGTAGAGTCCCGTAAACTCAACATTCCATACAACTCAATACGTCTGATGATTAACAAATTTCGTAAAAGTAATTTCCACTTGAATAAACAAAGATTTAAATTATATTATTTGATAAAATTGAATAAAAAAATATAAATACATATTGTAAAATGTCAATTTATATTGTAATCTTTTTTTATTTAGTTTACTTGTAAATTCTGTTCTACTGACTAAATTACTTTCATATTAGACAGATTTTTAATGATTATGAATATCATAGATATTAGATATCTAGAAATTAAACAAATACAAATCTTTTTCTTATTGTTGAATGAGAATTGTTTTACAATTTTATTAAATTTTTAAATTAAAAAAATTTACATGTTTAAGACAATACTTGCAAGTTTCAATTCTGATACTATGAACTTAAATAGTTGTAAAGAAATACATTCTCCTAGATATCGAGATAAAATATTTCACTTAATTACTGAATCATAACATTCTCATGCTTATATTTATTATAGGGAAGATTTTTTAGTTATCCAGGGGATTCAGATGCACGGAAAAGTGAAATTTTAAGGTTGAAAGGTGATGTGTGTGATCCTGCTGGCTGTCTTAGTGAGCTGTGCATTCAGTTAGCTATTATAATGGTTGGAAAACAATGTTTTAACAACTTTTTGGAACTAGCGTACCCGTAAGTCCTCTTATGTCCAAAGATTTTACAACTCTGCAGTTTTTGTGTTGTACATTTTGAGGTTTTTAAATTAGCCTACTATTTCTTTTACCCCTTGGCAAAAAAACCACTACTTACTGGTATTTTTATCATGTACGTTTCTCACGAGATCAGTGCATTGTTCAATGCTGTGAGTCACGAGCAAGCACTTGTCCATGACTCACAGCAATGAACAATTCAATGACCTAGTGGAAAATGTATCTGCTAAAAAATACTAGTAAGTAGTGTTTTTTTTTGCCAAGTGATAACAAAAGTAGTATAGATTTTATTTCTATAAATGTCTTGTTCAGAAATTATGACAAGATAACAATTTTTTGAATAATATATATAGTATATATCTTGATATTTTACGTTGTCCATTATTTTTCCGTTGCACTGACTTTATGAAGTTTACCTTACGTAAAATTATTGCACTTAGTGGTGGATAAAAGTATTTACAATAGTAATATATCAACTTCATATATATATATATATATATATATATATATATATATATATATATATATATATATATATATATATTTACATATATATCTTTTTTATTTTAATAAACAGTTTACGAATAAGAATGTACTTGCTTGAGAGTGTTAAAGGTTTTTGCCAGTTTCATTGCTAGCAATATCAATTGTACAAAGTTTTATATTTTTAATAGTTGGCAATACTATGACTTATCTTTGTACTATGTGCAACCGATATTTAATTCATAAGAGAAAATATTTATAAACTCCAGTTTTTAATAATGCTGACGATATAGCTGTTGTATCTACATAGCCTAAATATAGTTATAATTTAAACAAGAAACAAATTTAAATAGCCATGTATTTCATTAGTTTACCATAATCTAAATTTTTAACGGAAATATAGTAATTAACTACACTTTTGGTATTAACTTGGCAAAAAACCACTACTTACTGATATTTTTCAGCAAACACATTTCACACTATGCCAGTACATTGTTCAATGCTGTGAGTCACAGACAAGTGTCTCTATTACCAGAAGTGTAATATAGTAACAAGTCAAGATGTACAACACAAAAACTGCCTCTAGTAATTAAGTTTCTCTACAATATATTACTTGCTTCGGCTTTTGGCTTACCAGTATCTTTCTGGTATGGTTAAACCCTCTAATGGAGTGCCCTATGGTTTTATCTATCATGTATCATGTAAACGAAAATAATTTTTTAAATAATTATTGAATAAAGATTCATTAAACAACAAAAATGAGTGTTACTGTTAGCAAGTTTGTATTTTAGGTTTGTTAGTGTGCACTAGTAGCTCAGGATGAAGATAAAATTCTATAATAAAGTAGTATAAACTAATTTTACATTTAAATTATACTTACCTAAGTATCACATTTAAACCTACATAAAAAAAACAAAAATAGTGTTATTTCTGCACTGCTGACTTTGGCATTTGCTCATTGCTGTGTTTAAAAAGTTAAAAAAAATTAAATCTTCAAGCTGAACAACATTATAAGTTTCCATTGTAATGATTTTTACTTCAAAAAATTAAAAAAAGCTACTAAAATAATTATATACACTACTTATGCCTGCTGACGTTTCAGAGCTATTATGAACTGGTGGCGTTATAGAATTCAAAGAAATAAAACTAAAGATGTAAACCGACCGTATACTCGCTGGGAAGAAGATTACCAACTACAAGATCCTGGAAGACTAGCACTGTTTGAAGAATACCTTGAAATGGGTATTTCATATTTAAAAATTAATTTTTATTTTTGTTTTAATATTTTATTCGTTATTAAATGAAAGTAACTAACCTTGAAGATATAAGACAATGTTTTATTAATATAAAATACAATAGTGTTTAGTGTCATTAATATCAGTTACAGTGAAAAACAGTCACATTAATATTCGTGACAGTAAAAAATGGTTATTGATTTCTTTTAAATAACACAAAATTATAATCACTTTTAAAAATACCTCTTTGAGTATTATATATTTATTATTTAATAAGTAATTTATAGAAAATGTAAGGAAATATATACAATTAGTTTGAAGGTAGCTTCATGACTCCATAAATTATTCAAAGGCAGCAAATGTTTTTGTACACAATTCCTAATGTATATGGAACAAGAAAAATTATTTTAGAATAAAAGATATTTGAATTTTGCCTACTGTGTGTGTGTCTGTGATTACTTTCCATGAAAGCTTCTTAAAACAAATCTGTGATTTCTATATTTGTTCTTTGCACAGGAATAGAACCTCAAGAATAGCTGATAGCCGGATGTGCCCCTTGTTCATGCTCTTGTTCAGGAGAATCTCTTGCTTTGTTGTCACTTCGGCCCTCAAAAAGTCCACAGTCAAATAAAATACGCTTTATGCTTTTATTCCCACCTCCACAAAGGGCGCAGATTTGAGACTTCCAAAGATTAAATCTAAATAAGTATTCTGTCATCACTAGAAGGCCAGATCATGCAGCAATTGGACTTGAAACTTCCCAGAGTTTGTCCTCATTCAAGGGTTCAGGCTAAATTTGAAAAACGTGACTAATCATGGGCTCTTCTCTCTAAGATTAAGTCCAACGTTTTTGGGAATGATTATTTGCCAAGCTTTTACAGTACATGAGTGGATACTTGGTTTTAAATGTTGGGTACATATGGGATGCCACTTTAGCTGTTTTATTGGCACACTCGTTTCGTGGTATTCCATTGCAGAGTTATATCCTTCCCCATGGCTTTAATATTGTTTGCAGATTTTCTTATTTCAGCGAAAGGAGTAGTCGCCTGCAGATGAATACGAGATGGCCTGAATGGCAGACCTGGAGTCAGCGAATATACATATTTTCTCCTCCTTTGTTTCAAAGCAACTCAAATAAGCAAAAATAAAATAGTCAACTGCTTTTTAAAGACAGAGTTTCATCATATTTTAAATCAGAAAACATAATCATCAGTATTTATTGCATTGGAATATGGGAGAGTTATACAAAGCAGAGAAAGATTGTATCCTTTTAGAATTAAATAATTATGATATAGGAACTTTTATTTTAGCTTGTAGCGCAACAAAATCTTTATAATTACTAATTTTTTAAAGAACCAAAACTGGAATTATAGCAGCCTGCTGTAGGAGAGCAGAAACTGAGGCACAAACCAGTTTCAGACATTTAACACATAACCAGTATGAACAAGAAACAGACAATTTAGGTCACTGCAAATACTTAATCCACTGGACTTAACTTAATAAGATATCAGGCTATTTTATTGTATAAAATAAATGAAAACTGTTACTGTCTTGTTGAGGCGAAAGGCATTTCACTTGATGAGATAAAAACTATATCTAACTAACTCTAGAACCAACTGACAATTTCAGAGGTTCTGAAATTATTTTGAGAGTTAATTAAGTAGCATTACATTTTCAAATTAAGTAATATGAGGTTTTGCCCTTAATTTATATACCTTACAGAAAGAAATACTAATTGACTGTAGAAAAATTATAGAAACTCCTTTCTAATGGTCTAGTGAATTATCTAGGCTTTTTAATAAATATTAAGGTTTTTTGTGTTTGCATGAAAATTTTCTAAATTGAAAATCAAGAGTTGAATATGTGCTACTAATGAATATTTATAGCTCAAAAACAAAAGAAATTGGGTATTTTCAGTGGCCATTCCTCCCACTATTTTATATTGAACATGCTTACTGGTGCAGCATTTCAAGCAAAATCCTTCTCTATTGATTAGAGTCTACTACAGAAAAGATTAAATCTTAAGGACTTCAACTTAGTAATTCAGATTGACTCAAAACTTTCATTTTAAGCTTTATATCTAAAAATCTAAATGTTACTGTTTATCAAAAATAAGTCCAGGGCCATTAGAAATAAGAGATTGCCTGCTCTACAACATTATGACGTAATAGGTTCCATCACTTAGGCATCTTGAGAGCAATGTAGCGGGTCAATCAAATGCATATCAAGAATAATTAAACAGTAAGAAGTGATTAGTTATTACAAAACAGAACTTGCAATTTTTATGTTGTACATCTTGAGGTTTTTAACAATTGCTTTTATTGATATCACTTGGAAAAACCAATTCTGATATTTTTTTATCACTTGCTACCAAGTGATATCAATAAAACAGAACAAAAAGCCTTGCAATGTAAAATTTAATAAGAACCAAGAAGTCGAATTTTATAAGAATGTATTAAGCCTTCATAAAACAAAGTATCTGCACAGGAGAATATATGAATTTCTTTTAAATTGTTTGGCCGGGTATTTTAAGAACATCATGACCTTCAACCCTATAATATGCAGGGTCTAATCAATCTGGTAGCGAATTCATATCTTTTTGTCTGTTGAGTTTCAAATGTGGGTGAGTATGTCAGGAAGAATTGTCTTAGAGTTTACTCGGGGATTCAAGATTGAGTGAGATATTTAATTGAGCTGTGTAAAAGATATGAAGGGCCACGGGAAAGAACGATCGTAGTCCCCCATACCAAAAGTTTCAGTATTGCATTTTTAAAGTTTGAAGTCGATTAAATAAATTATAAAAGGTATTAAAAAATGTGTAAAGCTTGTTATGATGTAGCACATGATTTATTATACATTAGCAGACATAAAAAACACTTGTAACATATCCAACTTAGAAAATGAATTTTGAAAACAAAAGACATGTGAACTTCAATCGTTTTTGCCAGTTACTGAGGTTCATCAATTGGTGGATCGTCTGCGTACTCGATGTTGTCTTCTTCTCCTTCGTTCATTTGAGGGGTAGGAACCAGTGAATTGTAGAATGCTTGAGAGTTGGGATTGGTCAAGAACTGTTTTAAGTGTATTAGATCCTTCAGTTGTGCAGATTTAATGGGCAGCTTTCCACTGTAAAGGTCTTCCAGAGCATTTTGCTGGCTAGGTGTTCTTGACTTCTTTTATCTTTGCCTTGGTTTACAACAAAAGCGGCTTTCAAATAGCGTCTAAAGTAGTTTGACTTGTGCATCATGAACCTTGGCTGTTTTTGAACGATTTTCAAAACTCTGATTGTCCTTGTTTGCATAGGACACTTTTTAACATAACTGCCAGAAAGAAAGTTTGTCCAAGTTTCAAATTTGACTTCTTTAGCACAGTCAATGACATTAAAAGGTGAAGGTTTGATGCTGCTATTTTTTATAACATCCCTCCAGTCATCGGGTGTCTCAGTGTATAATTTGATATTAATAAGGCTCATATCCTTATCTCCCTCCATATAAGAATGGCCCCTCATAGGGAAAACTACTTTAACAGTCTCAAACCATTTCAATGTATTAACCATGTAGTGTAGGGAACGCATTACTGTAAAGTTCTTATTTTGGCCTGCGCATGAGTCACAGAAGATAACTAGATGTTTCACTGTTGGGCTCAAAATAGGCTTAAAGTAGTGTTTAAGCATATAATAAACACCATCAGCCCCCTTTTTTGCAACTCTCTCATCATAAGTGTAAAATATTGAAGTTGAGTCTGACAACTTATGAATGTTAAAAGAAATAAAATTTAATTGGCATTGATAGTACACGTCTGATGTTGTAATATTAGGAGTAGGCAAATTTTTCTGATAATCAACAGTAATTGCCTAAATCTCTTCATTTTTGTTGGATTGTTTACGACAGTTTCTTTCGATTAAATAAAACTCTTCATTTCTAGCCAAATGTATTTTTTTCTCTGCCTTCCTTTTATCTAGTTCTACCACTAATGAAGTTTTAATTTCTTCGTCAGAAGCCTTGGTAATTTTATCTTCTAACACAGGAATCTCTGATTTCATTATGTCATAACTGCTACATGTATCTTTCCAAGGATAACGAAATGAAATATTAAAGTTACCATATAAAATATCAGTGGAGTGGAGGGGAGAGAATTGGACCTTGATCACTCTTGCCCGCCTGCATGTGGACTCAGATTGTTTTTGGCCGTCAGCTCCAATCTTTTCCCCGTTATAACTCAGTGACTATGATCTTACTTGCCAAAACGATGTTACAGGGAAATACTGTCTCCAATAATCTACACATTTCTACGGTAACCTGTTAACCTGTGTTTGGCATTAAAATGGACTTTGATCGTTCTTCCCCATGGCCCTTCATATATATATATATATATATATATATATATATATATATATATATATATATATATATATATATATATATATATATATCCATCCATAAGAATTTTAATACATCAACAGTTTATTTATTTTGTTATTTTCTACCTATTTTCCACTACATATGTTCTAACTTGTTCATTTGTCCTGTTTTTATCTTCTCTTCCTGCCAAGCTATCTATACTGTTAGTTATTTTACTATATGGTATGTTGTAAATTAAATAATATGTTCTTTTTACAGTTATTCAATATGGATTTGTTACATTATTTGTGGCTGCATTTCCCTTGGCACCATTATTTGCTTTGCTCAACAATGTTGGAGAGATAAGACTTGATGCATTTAAGATGGTTACACAAGCGAGGCGCCCCCTCGCAGAGAGAGTGCAAGACATTGGAGCATGGTATGGCATACTTCAAGGTGTAACGTACTGCGCTGTTGTAACGAATGTGAGCAGCATCATTATATGGAATATAAATACATGTGAACAACTTAATAAACAAATAGTGTTTTATAGCTTTTCATATTACTTTGATGTGAGAAAATGAATTAAGTTTTGCCATAACTTAATATTATTATAACTTGATATAAATAACTTACAGTATAAGTAATATAACTAGGTTATTATTTGTCATGATGTATATTAATACAGTAAACTCCCAATTATCTGTGGAATAGGGTGGCCCAGCAATGCCGGATAACGAATTCCCCGGATAATCCGCTATGAACAAAGAATACGCATCGAAAACGATCGATAATCGATTATTATACCATAAGTTACACAAATAATGACCCCAGCTAATGCAATTCACAAATAATCTTCAGAGGACAAAATAAATACAGAAAATAATTTAAAATGTCGATGTATTTGACGGATTATAACATGTACATTTATATGTCTAACTATTTACAATACGTACATAAGTATATGTCAAAAGTAAGTATGTATGTACATATGTAATTTTCTTTACACATAATACTTTCACTTTTTAACAAAAAAAATCTGTCACTTTTGTCTGTGAGCATTGATTTAGCTTTAATGTGCGATCTAAGTTCCTTGAGAACCATTTTGTCGCACAGTGAAGAGTCATCTTGCTCTAATTATTGTGTCCGTTGTGTTCATCTCAAAAATTTTATTTCTACCATATACATGTTAATTTGGGACATTAAAACAGTGTATTAGACATTAAAATGCTGTTTTATTTATGACAAAAAAAAGGAAATTTACATAAAATATCAACTAATACAAATGATAAAATACTGCATGACAAAAAATATAATTCAATAAAAAAGACAGAGAAATAAAAATAACGCATAAAAATTCAAACTACCTACTACTTATTTTAGTATAATAACCACTCAAAGTTCAACTCGGAATGTTTGCTTCTACTTGTGTCACAAAGCCATAACGATCGATAATGTATATGACAGACATGGATAATGCGTATGCCATGTCCTAGACTATTTATAGCCGAGATTAGCAGACATTTGTTTACAATCTTATGATGCACATTAGGTTTTCGGGCGTCCAAGCATTTTGTCATTGTCTCTTATATACAGTAGTCAGTTCCCAAATCGAGTTGGTTCATTCAGTCTAACAGGACAGTTATCGTTTATCCTTGCGTTATTTGAGATAGCTTAGTTTATTTTTATGATCGTTGTTTTTACCGGATATTGTGCCGCGTTGAGTGGTTAAAAAAAAAACAATAATGAATCTGTTTGGAATAAAAATTGGATATTTGTAAAACAATGGCAGACCCTGGATAATCCCCAAACCGGTTAATCCGCCCATGGATAATCGGGAGTTTACTGTATATGTGTTTTTTCAGTTCTTTATGACTCTTAGGAAATTTTCTCAGGCAGGGCTTTATGGAGTCCTTCTGATCACTTCATCTTCCTCCATCCTCTTTTAACCAGTCTCTGAGTGCCTGTATATTAGATAACTTTGACTGAATTCTTTTGTTTGTATTCTACAAATGTGACCTTACAAGCATGGTTTTTTCCTTTATCTGTTGTATGATATCACAGTCTTCTATCCCTTCCCTAACTATTTTGTTTAGTGTTGTAGCACATCTCAAAACTTTAGCTGGTTTTCTCCAAAAGTCCAGTTTAGCTGTCAGAAGTTATAGGTTGTATTGCTGGTTATTTTGGTATACTTCTAATTTACAAGAATTATACAATTAACGTTTTTTTAATCCTGTTTATATTTTTTTACAATAGAATCAAAGCAAAACTCTTGTTAATTTACCCCTTTTGTTTATTCTGTCTGTTAATTCTACTTGACATCTTACATTATTAACAATTTTTGTTCCTAAATATTGTTTTTTACACATACTCTTTAACATATATTATTATGAGACACTTGCCTATAGCAGGGCTTTCTTACTTTTCAAGAAAGAAAGTAAGTACAGTATTATGGTCACTAGTTGCTCAAATTAAACATAAAGTAAATAATAATAAATATTTGTATTCTTAAAATACGTTGGTCCTTTCAGTGGTTTCTCTGATTGGCTACCCTCATAATACTTCTCTATGCACATATATTTTTTAAACTAAAAACAGTTGTAAATATGTTGACTTGACTATTAGTAGCTCTTACTTTTATAATTGTTGAGGACGGCTGTTTCAGGAGATGTGACCCATTATCAACTCAGACTGTAACTGATATCTTGATTTTTGTAGGCTAGGATGAAGGTGGGTATGTAGGTGTATTTTGGTGAGTATTAGGGGTTATGATGTCAAAGAGTGTATGTGAGTTATGATGTAATTGGGTGTATATCTCATACTGTTAGATTGTGTATAGTTGGTTATTTTTTAGTTAAAAACTAGTAGTTCACGTGAAGATGGAATCAATTAACACATATATTTTGCTCCATGTTTATGGTTTTTAAAAGGTTTTATATTCTTGGATAAGTTTTCTGATCATGTGGTCAACATCATTTTTTCTCTGAGCAAACACCAATTCATATCAGTAAAATGGAGTGTGTAAAGCGTGCTGTTATCATTTAGGGGCATACTCGTGCCCTTCTATTTCTGATGCCAGTAGTAAAAGTATATTTTGAATAGGGTAGGAAATGACAGTTCTGCCTTAAAGCTATTGTCACTAAATTCTAGTCCTGTAAGGATTGTCTTGTTTCATTCTAAATGTTGTAACAAAGTAAAGCAAATTACAAGGTATTTCTACATTTATAATGAAAAATATAGTAACTTATTAAAAAAATATTTGTGAATATATCACGGTAATATATAATCATCTGCCTAACATACTTATTTTTTTTCTTGAATTTTGTAGTCCATTACATTTGCTGAATCGGTTTAACAAAAGTTTATGACTATCCAAACATTAAATTTTGTAAATTTGTGAAAACTTACTGAGACAGAATGTTTTTGATCTCTATGTGACCTTCTCACTGATGAAGATCGCCACATAGTGATCAAAAAGGTTCTGTCTCATTAAGTTTTCACAAATTTACAAAATTTAAAGTTCGGATAGTCATAAACTATTGTTAAAGTGATTAATTATTAGTGTTTACTAAAAGGACTTCTGTGTCCTTCATGACATTCCCTGAAGAAGGTTTAACTACTTTTAAAGTTACTGATCATAACTTATGGGAACAGTATTTATGTTAATAAATATTTATTGTTTTTTTTGTTGGTTTTCAAAACTATTTAAAGAAAGAAATGATTTAAGGAAATAGATTAAGTAAGAAAAACTTGTTATATAGATTTCAACTCTAAGTTGGAACAATACAAAGCCTAAAATTAAACACAAAATATAATCATAATTAATATTTTTAACAACTATCCATTATTTCAGGCTTTTGTTATTGCTTATACAAGTGATTTTATTCCTCGAATCGTCTACCAGGTTGTTTACTCAGGAAATGAAAGTCTTGAAGGCTATATAAACTCTTCATTGTCAGGTAATATATACCAAATGTAACAAAGACTATTCAATCTTATGAAGTATACATATACAGTACAGATTTGTAGTCAACGATTATACTTTACATTTTTGATAAAATTGTGTTGATATTTAGGATATCTTAAATAAATTAGAACTTTTGGTTTCACATGGCAAAAAAAACACTACTTACTGATGATACTTTTGATACTACATAATGAGGTCAGTGCATTGTTCAATACAGTGAGTTATGGACAAGACTGTTGCTCAGGTATGTTGTAGTTTTGTTGCCAACACAACACACCTGAGCAACAGTCTTATCCATGACTCACAGCATTGAACAATCTAATGACCTAGTGCGAAACATGTCTGCTAAAAAACATCAGTAAGTAGTGGTTTTGTTTTTGCCAAGTGATACCAAAAGCAGTATTTAAAAAAAACCTCCAGATGAACAACACAAAAACTGCAAGTTTTAATATCTTAAATAAGACAATATGAGCATTATAGAGGATTTAACAGAACCTTTTAAAAAGAAAATCAATATTTAACCTAATTTTCAAAAGTTTGGGTTGATACCACTTTGTATTTTACTTAAAATTAGAGATATTTTCAAACAAAATAGGCAATCTATGACAGTGTCCATGTTGGCCACTTTGAAGCATTGCTTGAAGCTTAGTACGATCAAAAAAAAATGTGTCCCAGGAACGTTTTCAAAGAATTTACTTTAAATATAGGTTTGGCAGTCTTGAATTAGTTTAATAATTAATTGGCATGATTTGCGCTCTCTCTCTCTCTATTTATCTATCTCTTTCTCAATATTTGTACCTTAATTATAAGTCTGTCAATCTTTAAATAGTTTAATAAATAATTGGCATGATTTTCTCACTCACTCTCCCTCAATATATACATTGAGAGAGAAAGTGTGTAACAGATAAAAAGTGAATTATTTGATGCTAGAGGCAGATGTTCAGAGCCCCATAGACTGCTCACTGTGCTAATGAATTATTAATAGAAAAATTAATACTAGAAATTGGACGTATTTATTATATTCTCAAAAATACATCCAAGGACTAGTGAGGTTTACATTTCACAAAGAAATGATCATGTAAAGTAATTAATAGCAACAGAAGACATTTAAAAGAAGTAAAAAAAGGTGGGTCACAGAATGACCAATTAAAAAGAATTTTAAAAAGCTGAAAATAGACATCAGTAAAAAATGTTTACTGTATGGTGACAGGTCTGCATTAAGAATTGTCAAGCTCAAAGAGCTTTTTAAAAAAAACTTACAAAAAATATAAACAAAGACATAAAGATGAATTGTTTTTTTTATTATTATTTTCAGAACTAAATGGGAATTTTTTCAAATATTTGAAAAATTACTTACCTTGTCTCTTATTTATGATGAGAGAAATGAAAAATCCTATTTTTGTAAAAATCACATTGTCTCTTTTCTTCATATATATTTAACAATAAAAAAGTGTATAATTATTAAGGAGTATTGTGTATATGACATTATTATACAAAATATGAAAATTGGTACTGGGATGAATATGAATATACACAGATATTTGCAGTTCTGGCTCTGGTGGGAAAGTATGCATCCATTTTGGCTGGGATGTACAATAAATAAGTGACCTCAGAATTCAAAACAATTTCTCCAAAGTCAAAACCACATCTGTAAATAGAGGTAATTCAGAATATAAAACATTATCTTCAGAGCTATGATAGATATTAGGAAAGCAGAGACAAGGTGCCAGCAAATCCAATTCATCTCATTTTACATCTTCTAATTATTTCTTGCCAGTTTCAAAACTGTCATCAAAAATTTATCCATTCCTTACAGAAATATCCCTTTCAATAAACATTATCATTTTCACAGACAAAAACTAAAATCTCGTTTAAATAACAAAGCCCAATGACCCTGTCTATTTTTGACTAATGCCACTGACTGTAAACCACTATAATGTTGTCATCGCATAGCACACTATCTGTGTTTATATCTGCTAGTAAATACAAACAATAGATAATACAAAACCATGTCTATATTAAACTCAATAATAACTAAAGTTATATAATTATTGACATTTTTTTATATTTACAAAAATAAAATATACAACATAATGATAGATTATAGAGGAAACAAAATACTGATAAGAAAAACAAAAAGTTTAAGAAGAAATAGACAATAAGAAAAACAAACAACTAGAGTTAAATTATATTGAATGTGTTCAGTTGATGAAATAAGATGCCAGCATGATCAATGGACAAGACGTGACAATATCACATTTTAACTTCCTGTATATAATTTGCTACAAACATTAGTCAATTCTAAACATCAAAGTATATATTGCTTATTGCCACAATATCTCCACAGAACTGGTGTATCAATGAATCCTTATATTGCATAGAAAATCCCTGAGATAACAACCAGGATCTGATAACAAAAATACAGTTTCGCCTCTATAGCTCAAACACATACTAGATCTCCATTGATGACCTGTAGCCTGAGGAGCCCTTTTGGAGATGTAACATTTAAAGTAATGCAGAGAGGTAGTTTCGATGTTTGTTAAAGCTTTGAGGATAGTAAAGTTCTCTTGTAAAACACTACAAACTGAAACTAGGTTGATGGTTGACCTTTGTGTGTGAACTTCACTTTTTCTGTTAATTAAGTTCAATGGAGATTGAATAAGATTATTGCTATAGTGGTGGTAGCAGTAGAATTCAGTCCTATGTTGTGAGGATTGTATATCTTCACAAAATATTGTCTCCTTAACAATGATGTTTTCTCCTTCTTTTCCCTAATGTTTAGAGACTTAAAGAAGTGAGCAGGATGATTATTGGTACAATTTGGAAACTTATGAGCATTCTAGAATCCCTATCTGGATTAATTTCACTACTACACATCATACTAGCAAATTTTAACAGGAGGTGTAACCATATGTCCAAACCATATTATTATATGCCTCTATATGTGAGTATGTGTGTGTGTGTGTGTGTGTGTGTGTGTGTGTGTGTGTGTGTGTGTGTGTGTGTGTGTGTGTGTGTGTGTGTGTGTGTGTGTGTGTGTGTGTGTGTGTGTGTGTGTGTGTGTGTGTGTGTGTGTGTGTGTGTGTGTGTGTGTGTGTGTGTGTGTGTGTGTGTGTGTGTGTGTGTGTGTGTGTGTGTGTGTGTGTGTGTGTGTGTGTGTTCTCTAAAATATTGAAAAAATAAATTTTCCACTTGAAAACTAGTGAGTGTACATTTTCCTTTGTTACATTGATTTATGTAATCTCTCTGTCCATGTTAAATTTGTAAATTTGTCAATGTTTCAGTTTTTAACACTTCTCATTATACAGATGGTATGGGTATTGATAAAAAGAAAAAGAGTTCACAAGAACCTGAAATATGCCAGTATCAAGGATATCGAAATGGACCTAATCATCCAACTGATCCGTATGGTCTATCTCCACAGTATTGGCATATTTTTGCAGCTCGTCTTGCATTTGTTGTTGTTTTTGAGGTTAGTTTTTACATATTTGTTGTTTCCATCATCACATGAGCTACTAGTTATCACTAAAAAACAAATTCAATAACCCGAATACAAATACATACATGAAACCCATAAAATACTTAACTATACCACACTGATTAACCAAAACCCACAGTCTAACGAACACACTTAAAATACAATTACAAAATAGCCTACTCCCCAACACAACTCTCTCAATAAACAATTTAAACCCAACAACAAAATCAACGTCATATACAATTCCACTGGCATTTACAAACTAACTTGCAGTTTGTGCCGAAGTTTTTACATAGGGCAGACACGGAGGTCTTATTACACATGCTACCAAGAAGAAATAAACACACTAACAAACAATAACTACCAATCAAACATCATGTAACATATCATAACCCCAACACATGACTACACAAACATAACATCCAACTTACAAATTATTCATAAACAATACAATACAAAAATAACCAACAATACACAACCTAACAATACGAAATATACAAACATTTCAAATTACACCCTACACGCATACTTAACACCCAATTACATTATAACTCATACACACTTTTCGACATCATACTCCTAATACTCACGAAAATACACCCACACCCTCACCATAATATCTCAACCCCATTTTAACCTACAAAAACCTTAAGATCAGTTATGGTCTGAGTTGACAATGGGACACATCTCCCAAAATGGCCGTCCTCCCCAAATATAAAAGTAAATAAATGCAACTAGAGGCAAGTTGTAAAATAAAATGTTTTTAGTTTTTACATAAGCATATATTTAACATTTTTCAGATTTAAAAAAAAAATTTGAAAACATTTTTAAAACCTTTACTTTAGGCTTTAGACCAACAAAAGGTAGACTGAAATAAGCTAATATTTAAATTAACTATATGAAGCTCGAACTTAATTCCTACAAGATCAGCAATATATTATAAATTTAATCAAATTTGTCATAATTATTCCAGTCTTTGTAATATATTCATACTCTAAACACTCAAATGTTTACCAGTTAGTCTATGACAAGGTGTGTAAATTCAAATATTTGATTTTTTTTGTTCTTTAAACCGATATTTTAAGTCCTAATATTTTTACTTTACGTTCTTTAGCCATATACAGATCAGAAATAATGTAATACTGTATAAAAATGTAATCAGTAATATATATTCACCTAAAAACTTCTTAAAATTTTTTTTAATTTGTGAAAACTCACTGAGATAGATGTTTTTGATCTCTATGTGGCGATCTTCATCAGTGTCTTCTGATGTGTTAAAGTGATTAATTAGGATTCATTGAACGTAATGAACTACAAAATTCAAGAATTTTTAATTGTATCAAAATTGCAATACCTGTTTGCCTATCAAGTTCAGTTGAAACCTCAAAGATAACTTAATAATCATGTTATATTTCACAAAAGATATATGTATACCGTATATACAAGGCTTCCATTACAGTCATAATAGAGACAGATTTTTAATCAGCCTATGCTACAATTCCTCCTACCTCACTGTTGTTTCAATTTACTAAAATTCAAACATTAGTTGTACTAAAATTTAAACAATAAAAAAATATTTTTTTTTTGTAACAGAATAACAAAATAAAGTAGTATTATTGGTTCAAGTTAACAAAACATATTACTAAAAATTGCTTTTCAACCAACTGAAAACCTTGTGTAACTTAACTGCTGACATATTTTGAAATAGTTGTTTCACAGATAATATCTAGCAGCATGGCTTTATTAATGAACAACTATTTGAAAACTTGTCAGCAGCAAGTTACTCAAGTTTTTCACTTATTTACAAAGAAATTTTCAATAAAATAATATCAGTGGAATCAAGATAATTTGAACAAAACCAAATTTTAAAAAGTAAAATATTAAACAGATCTGCATTGATCCATTTGTATATAACCCATGTGAGCTACAGATTTCAATTGATGTAATTAATAACAAAATTAGAGAGCCAAAAGCATCAGTAGATGCTAAAGTACAGTGTGTTTATTTTGAACCTTTAAACACTTAACAGAAAGTTCTTGGACTTTACTCACTCTAACTGTTAGACGTTATTGAAGTGGCTGAAGGCGTCAAATAAAACAACGTCCAGTGATTTGAGCTTCCATAGCTTATGCTAGTACTTGTATAAAGACTGTGAGTTTTTGGAAGAGAGTTTTATGAGAGTTGTCAATTATTTCCAATATGTTGATTTGTTTTGATTATATAAAGCTATCCTAAATGGTCACCTTCATATAAAATGCTGCCTGTTTCAAGAACAATAAATTGGTATTTTTAAACAAGCAAACTAGTTCAAAATCTATATTCTAATAATTTTACTAAGCTTAGAAAACCTTAGAAAAAACTAGTTGCTTAAATTTCTTGGTCATTACAAAATCACAGATGGACTTTCCCCATACGATTACAAAACATGGATTACATATGGAATAAATATCAAAGTGCATAAAAAATGTACACATTGTCAAACTGAATATTTTAAAAACTTTGTGAAGGTGCTGAAATAGAAAACTGTTATATAGCCTTTATCTGTCACAGACCCAAGGAATTTGTTTCAGTTTCAGTTGATGCATGTGATTTCATGCATTTTTGTGATAATTTATTTTGTTAGATTTATGTAACACATAATTAGGGATGGGCCGATTCCGATTCTCGATTCCAGGAATCGTCGATTCTAGGTGGTATCAAGGAATCGTCGATACTCGATTCTTCATCATAAAAATGTCGATTCCGATTCCTATCTTGTTAACTATTAAAATATGCGTGTGGAGTAATTTATTACCAAACAAAATTTTTTCACCAAAATTTATTATATTTGTGTGGAAAAATAATTAATTACCAACTATGCCTTATTTATGTATTAGTTGATTTGAATGAATTAAATGATTAAAGTAAACGAAAATATTATTATTTATGAAGCAACAGCAATCAAGATCGTAACCATTTCTGGTCGTTTGACATCGCTCGTCTCTCTCTCTCTCTCTCTCTCTCTCTCTCACTAAATGTCAGAACAAAACACAAAAAAGTACAGTAAAAACTCGATTAACCGTCACCGTCGAAACCATGGCCATGACAGTTGAGCGAATAGACGGATAACAGATACACTGTATTATTCCTCCGAAACTTAACCTTAATAAATTATATTATAGGCAGATATCACTCTCATTGTTGAAGGTTTTGTGTAGCCTATTACATTAAAACAGAACTTTTAAAAGGTTTTGCCATATGACCAAGATGTTAACTAAATTAATGATTAGAGAACTTAGCGTGTAAGCTAATATAACTTGAAAGAATCGAGAATCAAAAGGAAAATTTTAGAATCGGAATCGGAATCGGAATCGAAAATTTTAGGAATCGGCCCATCCCTACACATAATCATACTTTATGTTATTACTCTACATTCATACATACACATGTTCACACATGTATATATAATAGAGAGAGAAGAATAAAAGAAAGAGTGTCAGCCCACATGATTTAAATAAATGTTGTCCCCCCAGAACATTTGCAGAAACCCCTTCCTAACAACCAGTCTAAACCAAAAGCCTTGTTGCCACGCTCCTTGTACCAGCCAGTATTGAAGTAGGCAGATAATGTAACCACAGAGTAACCAAAACCTCTTCTTCCAGGAAAAACACCTGGAATATGTATTTGAGATAACAAATGCGAATAGTGAATCATCAGTACATTTTAGAGTATTTTTAAAGGTAAATAAATAACAAAAAGAATAAAAAATATTGTGCCACCGATAGTTCACTTATACCAATATTATAAGACAGCGATATTTAATGTATATTGAAGTATTAGTGGCTCTTAAGTGTGTGTTTTTTGGTACTAGGATAAAACTATTAATTTTTTTTTTAAATATGCATTTTTGGAAATTGTTATTAGTGATTGAACTATCTTGTTATGACACCATTTCCTTAATAATACCCTTTAATAGGTCTTTGTGATTGTGTTAGTTACAAACAACAATTATTAAGATTGAGTTATCAGACTTCACTTTAACATTGAATTTTATACAGTGTAATAAACTAAAACATATTATATTGAACAAAATATTTTCATGTTTCAGCATATTGTTTTTGCATTGACTGGTATTATGGCTTACATAATTCCTGATGTACCTGCAGAGGTGCGTACACAAATTCAAAGGGAGCGTTTGCTGTCAAAGGAAGCAAAATATGAACATGGATCTACTGTTAAAAATGATGAGTATGGTGACATTCTAAATGCACTTCGAGAAAATAATAATAGCCGACTGAGTAATGTAATACGACGCACGTCTTGGGAACGAAGATTTAGTAGACAGTCAGAAGCATCTGAGCCTAAAGTACAAAAACCGTAGCATATGTTTAGGCTTAATCTTATTTCTTTTAGTTTTCTGTCACTATCATAAGAAACATAAAGTTTTTATAATAGATCTAGCATGCCATTAATCATAGCACTAGAAGAATACATGGTACATGTCAACACCATTTAAATTATAATAACTTCCAGACTCCTCAAAGTGTCTGATTAAAATGATATTTTTCAAACTTTAGATTTTTATTGGGGAATTTTTACCCTAATTTTGACTGCCTTAATAATCCATTGTTTTATTTAAAAATAATCCCACTAAACACTACCCGTACTCCTTAAATCAGTTAAACACTAATTTAAAAATAGATGAGTACGAGAACAAGTTTAATCTTCGTTAAATGTTCAAACCTGTTTATAAATTTGTTTACTAAAAAAACTATATTTGCAGCAAAAGAATATTCGGTAATATTATTTTATAGATTAGCAAAATAAATTTAATTTCAAACAATATATCACTAACAAACAGTCAGCTATCAGCATTGAGGGAGGGCTCCTCCCCATGAGTTATGTGATTAAATCTCTATTCTCCCACTTAAAAACAACAAATAGAAGACAAATGAGGGAAGATGTTTTTATCTTGTTGGTCATGAAGTACCTCATTGGTCTTGATAGTTAAGTGTTAATAATAAATACACAAAAACCTCTTAACCACAAACTTTCTTTAATTTACCCTAATGTACATTTCAGTTACAAAGTAACCATCCTCAGAGGGATAACATACAAAGACAGTCTTTGTATGTTATCCCTCTGAGGATGGTTACTTTGAAACTGAAATGTACATTAGGGTAAATTAAAGAAAGTTTGTGGTTAAGAGGTTTTTGTGTATTTATTATTAAATTCAACCACAGTATATTCTTAATAAATAGTATTAAGTGTTAATGCTAACTATTTCTAATTTTATCTCTTGTAAATTTTCAAAATGAATTTATTATTTTTAATATACATGTAATTCTAACGTAAAGTGTTATTTGACGTGTTTATTTCTAGTTATACATACATAGTTTTAAGACGAATAGAAAATTAAAGTGTGTAAACAAAAATAAAAGTTATTTGGTATTAGTAGGAAATTACTCACTCTATATATTAGTGTAGTAGATATATAATTATTAATGGTAATATTAGAAGTAAGTTACTGATGTTCCTATTAATATAATAAGTTGGTTCTTCCCATGGAGTATATCAGAGCTAGTAGAACTAAAAACAAGCTAATTTTTCTCCAGTTGCAACCAACATTTAAAAGAAAAACTGACAAATTTCTTGTGGTAAAGATACAAGATACTCTCTTTCATAAAATGGTGAAATGATATTAAATATACCAAAAGTAAAAAAATGTATTTACATAAAGCAATCACACATTAGGGTCTGTGTGTGTGTATAGTGTCTAGCGTGTGTCTAAACACTATATAATGTTACCTGTAGTAAAAGCATTAGCATCCCAAAATTTTGTAGTAGTAAACATTTTTATTAGGTTTTTAAAAAGTGAAAGATAAATTATAAAAGACAACCCAAGAGGGAACAGTGTTAGTAGATCCAGCAACATATTTTACAAAATTCTATTACTTTTTTGTTTCCTATTTTCATACAAATTAATTTATAATGTTACATACATACAAATAACGGATCACTTCTTTTTTATTATTTTTTGCAATGATAATAATAATCAATGCCATTCTTAATTGTTCTGATCTATTAAATAAGTATACTATGAACGTTTAACTAAAGTACTGTACTGTAACAAAGAAAGTTTTTCATACTTCTATAACTGTTTCAGTTTCTGTTTTTAGACTCTTCATCTTCTATATTATTCCCACTATGTTATATGTTATTGCCTATGGTTGTCAGTGTTCCCTTTACAATAATTCATAATAACTTCAACATGCATAGCACACTAAATCTATTTACCTAAATTGTCAGATTTTTCTAGAAAACTTTGTCATTATTTTAACTCTGATTTAAGTTTTAAGACTTTAATGAATTTATAGAGACAAATTTTCTTCATGTCACGAGGCTTATATTAAGTACAGCACCTACCAACATCTATGAAATAATGATTTTTAAATGAAAAGACAGAACTAATGTACTGGAAGGTAAATGTACATTGGTAGCTATAATTTTAAAACTAAGCATGCGAATTGTTGTTTAGAAGGGTTTAAATTAAAATCCCTGGCACTGACTCGATCCTGGCCTGAAATATTTTTCTGACTACTGCCTTGCCCACAACTTTTGTTAAAGAAAAGTCATTGAATTCTGTTCAGCAGATATAAAAATCAATAAGATAAAATGAATGCTATATAATTGTCTCAAATTAAGTTATGCATTTACTAGTGAGTAATAACTATGCTGAAAATTCTACTTCATATATTCTTGTTGTATATTTGTTACAATGAAATATAAAATATTATATAGGTATTTCAACTGTAGTTTGATATACAAATTTTATATGAAAGACATTCATAAAACCTCAAAATGATAAAACTGGTTTTCTATTCAGTAAAATTATTTTATTGTGTGTATATTAATAGGTTGTACACCCTAATTTGATGTTAAGATCCAGAAAACACGGTCACTAACAAATTTAACTCAACCTAAAAACAATAAATTATTTTAAAATATAATAAATAGATTTATATATATAACTGTATAAAACAACTGTGGCGTAATGTTTAATTTAAATAAATGAAACCTCTATACCGCAAATGACTTTTTCTTTTATTTAAAACCTTATGTACATTTCAATTGCAAAGCAATCATCCTCAGAGGTGATTTACAGTAAAAATAATAATAATACTAAAAATATCTTTTATTTTTATTGTAAATTACCTCTGAGGATGATTGCTTTGCAATTGAAGTGTACATAAGGTTCTAAATAAAATAAAAAGTCATTTGTCGTATAGAGGTTTCATTTGTTTAGTTTTATATATAATAATATAAATATTCAAAATGAGATAATTGTATTGACAGTTCCTTATTTGATGATGATGTATTTGTAGATGATGTACTGTACATAAAACCATCCTTATAGTAATTTCAATACACATTTCAAATGTATTAAACACTTCACTGCTCTTATTTCCCACTGCAAGGAAAGAATTTTTAAATAATTGTTAAAATAAATGAAAGCTTGCTTTGGAAACTAATCAATCCAAATTTTCCAGGTAAAGAAATTGTTTCTTTACTTATTAAAGATATTGAAGTTAGATCTAGGTCAAGCATATTAAATATATAAACTTCAAGTAAATCAATTATGCGCTTTTATATATTAATATGTAAACCCTTACCTACACTAGCACTTACATTTCGTCTACATAAGAAAAGGCATTTTGAGATTATTGGTGTTTCATGAAAAATGACACCCGAGGGGTTTGTATTAGTAATAACACTTAATTAAAAAAAACCTTTTAAAATACATATAATTAGTATCAGATAATTATTTTACTTTTTTCAAATTTGTGCATAGAAATAATTTCATGATATAATTTCAAGTTTGGTGGACCTATCACTATTTTCTTTATAAATTTGTATTTAAAACAATAACAATATAAATAATTAAGCAATTTAGTACTGGCTACGGGTACGATACGTCATATCTCATATGTTTCTTTTCCATAAATAATTTACATATATATGATACATGTATAACTATGGTAGGTCGCTGGTCTGAAATAGAGATCTACAGCTGACGTGCCAAATAATGTTGAGTTCTTATGAAAAAAACCACCAATGTACACAAAAGGTAAATATTATAGGAAAATGTTTCCAGATTAATATATCTTAAAGTATATAATTGTAAAGCAGCAGCTCTAGTTGGACATGGCCACAATAAAAGTTGTAAATATAATGAAGTAAATTACATTTTATTTATTAGAAATATTAAAAACTTATAAAATCTTAGCATGCCTGTTATAGGATATTTGGCTAAGTCATATTTTCGGCAAATGATATTGTTAGAACCAGCTATATGTCAGAATTGTTATTATAGCGATGAGCGACCTATATAGAGATTGTACATACGTGTTTGAATGAATTCTCAAAACCCATTAGACACTCCTTACCCCCAGAACTTGTTACTTTGGTTTTGTATTTTGTCTGTTTTTTTTATCTAATGGATTGAGATATTTGTTACACTGTTGCAAAAACTATAAAACTTAAACATCGAAATCTTGTTGCTGTTCATGACGAGCTGGTTGTAAATTACAAATTACACTTTTGCTGCAAAGTGTAATTTGTATAAAACTTAATAAGATTCACCGAACGTAATGGACTATAAAATTCAAGAATATAAAACTTGTGTTTTAGACTTTTGGAATAGAAAGATAGATAGAGATAAAAGTCGAAAGTCTTTAACAATTATAGTTGACTATTTTTAAGAAACATCATTATGAATTATTATTTTAATTAGTTTTTATGTCACATATAACAGATATCAGTACATATGAAAAAATTCTAATTTCTTATATTGTATTATCCTTTGGTAGTGTTTAAAATAGTTTTCCTGTATTTTTTTTACCAGTGTCTGCAATTGTTAAAAACAGTTTAAGCACTAATTGCTATAAAAATCTTTAGAAATTGTTTAACTAAATTCGTAACGTAAAATAAGATTGCTAAATACAACTAAAATATATTTGTACTGTTTTTAGATTTAACTAAGATGAGCCTTGCTCATATACCTTCAGTTTCTCTTGCAATGAAAGTATCTTGTGACATACCTGATCAAGAAAGTGTTTCTATACGTATATTTTCAAATCGCACAAACTGGATTCAGTTGACAGAAAAGGCTAGATGGAGATCTTTTGTGAACTTTGTAAGGAGTTAGATTCCGTAAAGTGTTGGTCTAAGAGCTTCTGAAATATATTTTGTATTCTTAAAACTCACTAATAACAAATTTCTTATTCAAGTTATGTCTTTTTTCACAATGAAGCATTCTAGTCCTCTTAACTCTAATTATAGTTGAGGTAATAATAACTGTATATTAGTATGCTATAAAAGTCATGTGAGATTAATGTTGTGTTCAAGCTATTTGAAAAGAAATACTAATTGAAAAATAAAAAACAAAAAATGACATAATAAAATAAATACTATTATGCATACGATGTAGATGTTTTATAGCCTACATGGTATTAATTTCATGATATGTTTTAAATTTTATATATATTGGTGTTAAAAAACCATCCCTTAATTTTGCTAACAAATTACTAAACATTTTCACAACTTTTATAACTAAAAACAAGGACTTAAAAACCAACAAAATTAGTTTGCTAGTAGTCGTTTTTCGTACACGATAGGCTAAGTGTTAATTATAACTTATTATTCAGAAATGTCAATTATTAATTAACATCTAGAAAAGCAAACAAATAATAAGTTTTTAAAATTATTTTCCTTATATCTATATAATTTCAAAACAATAATTAACAATATAAAAATGTGTAGATTTTACCATACGAGTAAGTGTGTGTAAAATAACTTTATTTAGTGTGCCCTTTTGTTTACTAATCCTACATTTTTTTATTGATTTTTGTGTGTTCGATATGTCTTCATCATTAACAAAGAGGAAATATGATGATGTTTCTATTTGTCTTTGTTTCAGTTTCATCTAAAGTATTATTAGTATCTGCTCCTGTCCATGTAAACAGATCAGGTTGCAGTAGATTTTTTATTGTCTTTAGTATTTTATAGTTCAATCATCATTGGTGTTTTGGAAGCACAATTCCTGTTGTAAACAACATATTTCATTTTAAAACGTTCTTTTAAAATTTCTTAGATTTATTAGGAAAATGTATTTGAAAACCTTTCATTAAAAAATTGCTTTATATTTTGATTACAGTAAACTTTGAAACTTCTTAATGTTATAACAATGATTTCATGAATAAATTTAGTAATTTTTGAAAGATTGATTCTGTTTTTAGTATAACCAACTTCAAACTCCTCAAAAGTAAATCCAATGTTGAATGTTCTTAGTTTTTCATATTCGTATTATGAACAACTGTCCCATTAAATGGTTATATAAACAACTGTCATTTATTTAAACATAGGCAAAACTAATTGTACAAATAATTTCAAAGTGGTTTACAGTGTTGATTGGGGAGAACAATGAATATTGCCACTCCCTACCCCAAAGGAAAAAAATATAAAAAGGATAATGAAAACCCAATATACTTGAAACATTTTCAATAAACTCTCATCTCTATATTCTTTTTATAATCTGAGCCATTTCTGAGGTATATAATGAATGTAATAATAAAACAGTATTCTAGTTATATACTTCAGAATATAGGCTTGATGCTGTTTCCATAAACCATATCCTAGCATTTGTGATAATAAAATTACTGCTAATGGTATCACTTGGCAAAAACCACTGCTTACTGATATTTTTCAGTAGATGACATTTCATACTAGACTACTGCATTGTTCAATACCATGAGTGATGGACAAGACTGTTGCTTAGGTCTGTTGTATTACTGTGGGTCTGTTGTGTATTCTATTGTGAATACACACACACACACACACACACACACATAATAATATATATATATATATATATATATATATATATATATATATATATATATATATATATATATGTAACTTCATAAGGTACATCTATCACTGATACATTAAAAGCACAATGTCTGTTGGGTTGATTCAAAATGAAAAGTGAATAAATATTACATATAATGACCCTATTCCTATTTAAACATTAATATTGGAACCATAAAATGGAATAGAGTTCTGCAAAACAATTTATATGTATTTCAAACTGATATATTAAGGAAAGTATGGGGAAACAAAATCTGGAACTGGAATTAGAAGAGAAAGAGGTGAAGTTTGCTATATAAACTTTAATTAGGCATATACTAGTTCATTATTACATACAAGGATTTATAATGTTTAAAATCTGTGATAGCCATCTGTGATAGATAGGTTTTTTTTTTACCCGAGTCTGAGCTCCCAAAACCCGCCCAGCCCTTGTGGCAGCCAAGCTCTAGCGAGCTACCTCCGTCTCACATGACCATGTGGTTAGTATCCCTAGCGTGAGTGAAGGAAACGGGATTGATTGTCCATAAGCTCTTTCCATGGAGAATCAGGAGATAGTGAAATGAAACAGTACGATGTCGTGCTTAGAGCGGGATGTAAAAACCTGGCAAGAAAGAAACCCTGCCAGGAAAAATCCCGTGACAGATCATGCAGGAACCCTGGGGGTTTGGACCACCTTATGCTAAGAAACAAGGAGAGATATTACCTCGCAAATACCTTGTTAGTGAGTCTCTATGGCAGGAATGACATACACCTCTTCTTCTGCTGCCTACTCGAAACTGAAAAGGCATGCGATCAAATTAGTACTTCTGTTGGGGCTAAGCTGCGGCCCTGGAGATGTGCCCCTGCGTCACCTGGAACATAACTGTAAAGCAGAATTTATTAGTATGTATATTTTATTTTTGGTGTTATGGTGTGAGCTAGGCGGTCATTAAGCACAGCGGCCGTCTGTGTGTGTCATGGGTGGGGTCATATCTACCCAGTGAGGAAATGAGTGTGGATGTTGTATGTGCATGAGCCTGTTTGTAGAACTTTGTTGCTAAGTGTTGGAGGTGTTGTTTGATGAAAGGCACTTTCAAGTCAGTGTGAAGTAGTGTTAATCTTGTACATCTAGGTGCCTTTGTGATTATTTTCAAAACCTTGTTTTGGAATAACTGTAGTCTGCGTGTGCGTGTGTTGCCTGCATGGCCCCAGACGGGTGATGCGTACGTGAGTATTCTGCGCAACATACAGTAGATACGTATATAGTAGTGGCCACCTGTAGTGAAAGTGGGCTTGTTCTGTTAAGCATAGGATATAGTTGTGTTAATCTAATTGTTGCTTTTTTTAAAGTGTTGATAATGTGAGGGTCCCAAGTCAGGCCTCTGTCGAGTATGACTCCCAGATATTTGATCTGGTTCCCCCAGTGAATGTCCTCGCCTAATAGTTTTAGTGGAATGTTGAGTTGATGTGTCCTACATTTGGAGAGAAGCAAAGTCTGGCACTTGGCCACGTTCACCCTAACTCTCCAGTAGCTCAGCTATGATTCTAGTACTGTAAGGTGGTCCTGTAAATATAAGTGTATTAGATGTGGTTTCCATGACTGAGCGTATAACGTGATGTCATCTGCAAATATGTCCACTTGTGTGTTGAGTGTTGTTGGTATGTCGTTGATGTAGATGTTGAACAATACAGGCCCAATAATTGAGCCCTGAGGGTCTCCGGCCCATATAGTCTGTAGTGTAGACTGAGCTTGATCTACATATATAAGTGTATTACTGTATCTTGGCAAGTGCTGCTATCTATTAGTTTCCACTTGTACTTCTACAAAACATGAGATAAAAACGGTCCTTCAAATCATTGAAAACCTTTACAAACAGGTTGTTTTATACACGAAAACAAAATATTTCAGAAATATTGACGGCGTGTATTATTGTATTGGTGTTCAGACGTAGATATATCATTGATGTCTTAGATTTTTTTGTTTATTTAGGAAAACCATCCTCACACTTTAAAATGTCCACTTATGATTGTAGGAAAAAATTAAAATATTTTTGTAAAAGTCATTCTGATTTATTTAAGAAACATAAACAAACGTATTCCTAAATTCACAGGATTTGTTTTTTTATACATTTTTTTAAAAATTGTGACAACTAACAACAAATGGTTGTTAAAACCATAAACACGTAGTGTTATGACCCTCTGCTTGCTAAAAATATTTTTGTAAAAGTTATAGGCATTCAGATTTATGTAAGAAAGATGTACATACTTATTTTTAAATACAAATAATTTTCTAAACATGATGTTAGGGTTTATTCAAAGTAAAGTGTAGTAGAGGAAACTATTATAAAAACAAATCGTATCAAGTTCAGTGTAGGCAATTCCGCATACAGGCCCATTTATTAATTCCTTCATTTTGTATGACATTATAAATAAAATATTTTTCATTGTTAAAACCAACTAGCCTTACAGAATCTAATCCGTGTATAATTACTGTTATAAAATAAACGGCAGTTCGTTTACTGCAACTAAAGGCGAGTATACACTAGTCAAAAGCAAACGAATGCATGCGAATGAATGGATGCTCCCGAACCTGTGCGACGTTCGTGTTTAAAATGCTTGTTGTCCACATTGCAATGAAGAAATGCGTTTTCAGTTGTTCTTTAGTGTTCGCCGTTTCATGCTGTTGTGACAGAAAGTGAAAAATACTCGAATTTTCATATTTAATAACATAATAAAAATTGCATCAGAAGATAACATAATCGTTGCTAGGAGATCACAGATACGGTGGTGGATGACTTCTCTGTATAATCGATAGAGGGACAGACCTTTACCGGTTTTTACTGTATTTTCTTGTTTTTTTTAATTTCACATCTGAACGATCCTAATAGGGATTCTTCTATTGTGACAACATATTGTGAGTCAGACTTTATTAGCTCACTAATTTCGTCCCAGAGATCATTGTTCTTTACTTTATTTTTATAATAGTCTTGAATGAGACTCCATAAACATTCTTGTTGTCTGTACAAGTCTATTAATTGTAACGAATCAGAGTTACACCGCTCCATGTTCAATAATAAACAACACAACAGAGAAGAACAAACAAAAGATCTTTTTACGTACGCACAATAACTGAAGCCGACCCCGTTCGGTCCACCACTTCTTTAATGTACCGCCCCCGAGTGAACCCTACGGAAGACAAACTAATGCGTTTGAAGATATTCGTGCGCCTCTGATCTAGCGCACACTTTAAGCGAACGTGTCCGTCCCTTCTCGTACGGTCGATGCGTACGCCTAGTGTGTGCGCGCCTTTTTGCATTTTATAAGTAGTACTTTGCCATTAAAATCTTGAAAAATTTTACATTTTACTTTTTATACTTTATTGGTATAATTTTTATTATCTGTTTCTTATGGATCTCACCCCGCGAGAAAAAATAAACCGGCCTTGACTGCTGACCCTCCAAAACACGGGCCCCAGAGCATCTGCCCCCTTGCCTCACCTCTGCGCCGGCCTACTTACATATTATGTAAATGGTATTGACGGTTTGCAGTTCTGCATTGGTGCTCAGACGTAGAAATTTAGAAAAAACAACCCTCCCACACTAAAATTTTCAGTTAGGTCCGATTGGGATTGTAAGAAAAATTTAAATGTTTTTGTAAAAGCTAGAAACATTCAGATTAACTTTGAGAAAGACAAATAAATTTATTGCTAAATTGGTTTTTCATATGTATTTTTTTACAACCGTCACACCTAACAACATTTGGTGTTTAAAAGCGGAAACATGTAGTTTTATAACCCTCTATAGCTGTTTGTAGAAATATTTTTGTAAATGTTGAACGTATTTAGATTTATTTAAGAAAGATAAACATTTTTATTGTTAAATACAAATAATTTTCTAAACATAATGCTAAATTTTATTTAAAGTAAAGTGTAGTAAACGGAGCAATTGCTATAAAAACAAAGGCGAATCGAGGTTCAGGGTAGGCAATCCCGCACAGTAGGTGTACACGCGCACATGTAAGCTATACAGTTTACTACATAGGTCCCTCCGTCAAGTAGTGTATTTGGGGTCAGGTTGTTGATATGTATTTATTTCTTTAATACTTGTCCACAACCTGATCCCTTTAAAGAAACAAAAATTATAAATCTTCCACACTCTGTGTCTCACAGATCTAGGTATAGCATCTGTGTCTAGTAGCCGTGGAGTGTAGAATTTATTGTGTATTTTGGATTGTAATTTGATTAGCTAAATATTCATATGGGCCTTGCATATAACAGTTACTTCAGACCCCCAAAGCAACATTTTTAGTCAAATATGTTTACACTCGTAAATAATTTTTTAAATATATGGGGTTGATTTGCGAGTCACATACAACTATTTACTCACAAAGGCAACGTTTCAATACGGATACGTCACCGTCTTCAGGCCTACAATGCGTACACAATTATAATTAGCTCCAATAGGTCTCACACTAGGTCAGTGGAATATTCAATGCTGTAAGTCATGTACAAGACTGTTGCTCAGGTGTGTTGTATTAGCGACACCAATAAAACATACCTGAACAACAGTCTTGTCTGTGACTCACTATATTGAACAACGCACTTAATTAGTGTGAAACGCTTTTGCTGAAAAATAATATCAGTAATTAGTAGGGTTTTTTGCTAAGTGATACCAAAAGTCATATATTATTTAGGAAATCCTTAAATATCAAAACAATTTTATAAAAAATGTTAAGTATAACCTTTGATTAAAAATGTGTTTTATACCATGTATACTGCATAACTCTGAATAGTCTATGTTACATTTGGTGTATATTATCTGACAATGAAGGGTTTATATAGCCTTGACATTCATTTTGTGAATAAACCACCTGGTACATGATTCGAGGAATAAAATCACTTGTATAAGCAATAACAAAGGCCTGAAACAATGAATAATTGTTAAAAATATTATTTATTAATATATTTTGTGTTTAATTTCAGGCTTGGTATTATCGCAACTTGGGGTTGTAATGTATATAACAAGTTTTCCTTATATAATGTGTTTCCTTAAACAATCTCTCTCTTTAAATAATTTTGAAAACCGACTTTAAAAGTAGTTAAATCTTCTTCAGGGTATTTTATGAAAACAGAAAAGTCCTTTTAGTAGAAAAATGAGTTTGTTAGGCAGATGATTACTGTGATATATTCAGAAATATTTCCTTAATAAGTTACTACATTTTTCATTATTAATATAGAAATGTACTTGTTTACAACATTTAGAATTGAAGTAGAATAATCCTTACATGACTAGAATTTAGTGACAACAGCTTCAAGGTAGAACTGCATCTCTTACACCATTCAAAATATACTTTTACTTCTGGCATCAGAAATAGAAGGGCATGAGTATGCCACTAAATGATGACAGCATGCTTTACAGACTCAATTTTACTGATGTGAAATGGTAGTTGCTCAAGGAAAGATGATGTTGAATACAAGATAAGAAAAGCTATCCGAGGTTATAAAACTTTTGAAAAACCAACAACATGGAGGGAAATAATATATGTTAATTGATTCCATCTTTACGTGAGCTACTAGTTTTTAACTAAGATATAACCAATGAAACACAATCGAACAATACGAAATACACAAACTTTTCAAACTACACCCTACAAATATACTCAACACCAAATTACGCCATAACTCAAAAAAAAACTTTTTGACATCATAACCCCGAAAACTCATACATCCCCGACCTATATATCCCACCCCCATTCTAACCTACAAAAACTAACAGGATAGTTATGGTCTGCATTAACAATGAAACACATCTCGTGAAACGGCTCCTCAACAATTATGACAGTAAGTGCTACTATAGTCTAATAAAGATATTTACACATATTTTTAGTTTAAAAATTGTATATACATTGGAGCGAAGTGTGAGAGTAGGGAATAGTGTGAGAGTAGTGTTAGAGAAACCACTGAAAGGATCAATGCCTTTGAAGATTACAAATATTAATTATTATTTACTTCATTTTTAAATTGAGCTACTAGTTGACACATTACTGTACTTACTTTCTTTCTTGATAAGTAAGAAATCCCTACTTTAGGCTAGTAACAATTAAGAACATCTGGTGGTTAAAAACGTAAACATGTAGTGTGTATGATTTTCTATCGCTGCTTACTACAAATAATTTTGTAAAAGTAAGAGGCACTCTGATTTATTTCAGAAAGATGAACAAATATATTGTTAAACGCAAATAATATTCTAAACGTAATGCTAGGTTCTAGTAAAGTAAAGTGTAGTAGACGAAACAATTGCTATAAAAACAAGGCTTATCGAGGTTCAGGGCAGGCAATCCCGCACAGGAAGTTTACTCGCGCACATGTAAGCTATACAGTTCCTAGCATAGGTCCCACCGTCAAATCGTGCATTTAGGGTGAGGTAGGTGATAAGTATTTCTTAACTACACGGAATTTAGTTTGGGCAAGATCTTGGATAACAGTCTTGCAATAGTATTTCATAACATTACAAGAAAATTGCTAATACATAATTAGGTTCAGAGGAGGAAGATTATGTCGAATTGTGTCCCTCATTTTCTTAAAACGTATTTTGTTGAAAATATATTGAAGCACATTAAGTTTCAAATTGATGGTATAGAAACATTTAGGCACAAGTGTATTGAGTTTATAAAAAAAAGGATAATGCAACTGAAAACACAATGGTGGGAAGAGAAAAGAAGAGGTGGTCAGCTTGTTCAGTGAGCAATGTTAAATTGTTTATAAGTAACACAATGTTTCCAACTATTGAACATGTCAAAATTTACCTTTTACCTTGATTCTAAATGTAAATTTACTTTTTTATTTTCCTTATAAATTAAATACGTTCACAGATGTGCTGTACTAAGATGCAGAAAGGCGATTGCATCTGGTGGAACTTTAGCTGGTACAAGTCTGCAGGTGCATTAATTATTTTGTAGTAATACCAACCTGAATACTACCCTGAGTAGGAGTAACAAGTGTTTAGTGGAAGGGCTGGAATTTATAGAATAGTATGTGTAGATCTGAATTTCAGATAAGTGTTTCGATTTGAATTCCTAGTGGTGAATTTTATTAAGAATTATATTTAATAAAAATTTTTTTAGCAGCATTTTTGAGATTTGCATTAAATTCAGAAAATGTAGGCCTACCACACTGCAATGAATTCCTTTATGTATTTGTGATTTTATTGTCAATGATGTTTTGCAAATCTTTTAAATAGAAAACTTTGTAATGATTTGCACGAAATTATAATTAAATGGTTTGAAAACAATGTACTTATAAAAAATGTGTTAAAATGCACAAGAGAAACAACACTCTACAATGGCCATCAGTGTATACATTGTTGAACTGAGTGGTGTCAGTTTTTGAGGGTAGGTTGTCAATATTGTGGCTAAATGGTTTACATTTTGCTTGCTCATTTAGAATAATTTAATTTGTTGTTGTGGTATGTTCGTGAATTTCATATTGATCTAGTTTTTTTAAAAAAATATTACTTTTTTCTTGATGTAAAAAAACATTACTTGTGATTGTTGTTTGTGTACCCGTTGCTTATTCCTACTATGTGGTAGCAATATATGAATATATTTAAATACATATTACCCTTGTTACAGGTAGAAATCTGTTTTAACAAATTCAAAATTTATTACTTTACTTTGTTCATATTTTGAACTTTGGGTTTATTTTTATTATGTTGTATTTATATTTGTTATTTCCTTAATGCTGTTTGTCACTATATGTTTTGTGGTTTAATGATTTCATTTTTTTATATATGTATGGTGAATATTTTGTTTTCATTTCTTGTGTTGTTTTTATTTGTGTTTTGTATTTTGTGCTACAGGCTACTAATTATTTTCTTATTTATAGAAAACCTACCAATATACTAATTGATAATTTCTGCAGTAAAAATATTTGTTTTCGGTAATAAAAAAAAATCTCAATTGATTAGTTTTGGGTATATGCGATATTTTCACAAAATAAAGCCTATTTTGTTACAGGGTTGAAATTAAATGTACTAAAAACGTTTGTGTCAACAAAATATTTTTATGAATATTTTCATGTTCAGATTTCACACTTATAGTATTATATGAATTTCAAAGAAAGATTATACATTTTTTATAATATCGGTCAAAGGCTAACAAAAAATGTGTAACAGTTTTTTAATAAATATACTTTACAGATTGTAAGAATTTAAAAATATGAAACTAATTTTATATTACAATCTTATACAACGTACTGTGTTTAACAATACCAAGTAGAATAACTTAGTTTGTAGTAGTAAGTGTAGGTTACTCTGTTGATGGTTTTACCTATTTTCTTACGAAAAAGTAATTTTTAATAAAATTCGTAAACAAAATACATAATATTGCAATGGACATAGTAAGTATGATGTATTGGTTTAACATTTATAAAGAGAAAAGTTGTATAATTTCGCTTAATAAATAAAAATTCGTAATGTAAAAAATACTTCTCACAGCCTAATAAGAATGTTTTTTTAATTTAGACCAAAACCTTTATATTAAAAAGTCACTGTACAGAGGCGATTGAGGAGGTTTATGCAAACAACAAATTCGTAAGTTAGCGGCTTATGCGTTTGCTAGAGCTGACCTCTCTCCTACTGTTTACAGGGTGACTATTTACAGGCCTAAAATTTTTGAAGTAGGTGGATGAAAGTCTGCCGAATTCTCTTATTTTTGATATATGATTCACATTGTACAGTTTAAGGACATCCTGAAAGAAAACTTTAATAACCATAAGCAATTTCCTAGCTAATTGTGCCTCGCCTTGGAGGAGTTTAAGAGAAGTTGCTGATGGTCTGCTGTTTAACACTTATCCACTACTTAACCCCTTTATAACAAACAAAAGTAATATTTCTCCCATGCTGTCTGTTTCACAGATCCATGTATAGCATCTGTGTTGGATTGTAATTTACATAGGTAAAAAGTAGCATCAGCTTTACATATAACAGTTACTTAAGGCCCCCAAAACCAAATTTTTAGTTAATTATGTTCAAACTCAGCCATAGTGATAACCATAGCTTATGCTGTAAACCAAATGCTACGGACACATGGTATTTATTACGTTAACTTCTGGAGGTTAACACAAAAGAAGCTTTTAAGAAAAATCTCCTCAATGTAAGAACTGTGGTCTATATTGTATGCTGAATAGTGTGTACTTGCAGCAAGTAAGCTCACATCTGGTATAACCTAAAGCTACAAGTCAAAATTATCTTTAAAATTTCTATGTGTAATGAAATAAATCAATTCCTCCTTGATATGAATTTTTTTCATGAAAGAAACTTCTTTGTATATATATGACAGGTATGAGACTTGCTAGAAATTCATTTTAAAATAACTGTATAAGCAAAGAAGTAACATAATGTGGTCATCTTAAGCCACCTCTGCACTGCTTAGTTACTACACACGTTTTTTCCTAATATTATTTTAAGATATAGTAATAAATTAAAATAAGTAAATAAATTAAAAACTCTATCCTTACCTATATCCTCTGCAATATACAATAAAATATAGTGCTTAGAATGATTGGTCACCTGTGATTTACCACATTACATTTGTTTCTGAAATGTTGCCACATTAAAGCCCAAATAAATGCTTTGGTTGTTCGCCAGTATACCACACGCACAAAGAAAGAACCATTGCTAGTACTATAATTACCTATACAATGAGAAAATAACAAGAACGAATTCTGTTACCTGTACTAGTCTTTCAGGCAACTATGGTACATTTATTATGGTTATTTATATTATAAACCGTTTGTTTGTGACCTTATTCTTTTCTTACGAGTGTCTAAAATAAATTTTAAAAATCCAATGATACACGCAATGCTTGCACCTGAAGGTGGACTACATTAACCTATACAATGTTATCGAAACCAAATTCAGCAGCTGAACCTTTTTTATACCAGTTATTTTCTCTCCCCCCCCCTCACCTACATAAACTAGCCGCTTACAACACCATGATATACGGCCTGCTTAAAACACCGTTCCACAAAGAAGATCACTACCAAGAATTAAAAACCATAAAACATATATCAAAAACTAGTGGACAAGCAGATATATCACAAACTAATGCAGACAACACGACAAACCCATAAAATACTTAACAATCCCATACAGACCAGAGCTCTTAGCGCGTCGGTGACCCCGAACGCAGTAATATGTTCCTTACCAAGTGCCCTTACATCAGCTGTTGGCGCGTCGGTTACCCCTGAAAGCGTAAATATGGTCCTTAGCATGTGCCAGGACATTAACTCTTGGCGCGTCACTTACCCCGAACGCGGTAATATGGTCCTTACCAAGTCCCCGGACATCAGCTCTTGGCGCGTCGGTCACCCCGAATGCGGTAATATGGTCAATTGCATTATTTATTCCCCTATTCACAGAAAGGGGTTGCCATTGCCTTCAAAGAGGCTGGACTTCTGCCTGTTTGGACCGCGGGAGGTATTTTATTTCCCTCCTACCACTCACAGGGCAAACCTGTGGAGAGGCATTCCCCTATCCGCCACCTGGGGGACGCGCTCAGTGTGGGTTACAGGATCCCGTACTGAGTTCAGAAAACAATAGACCATCCTCTAATCTTACAAAGAAGAGAGAGGTCTATGTTTTCTAAACACACGACTTGACGGTGGGACTTATGGCAGGAACTGTATAGCTTATATGGGTGCGAGTACAAAATAACGCTATGCGGGATTGCCTACCCTGGACCTATTAGCCTTGTTTTTATAGCAACAGCTTCGTCTATTACACTTTACTATGAATAAACCTTAGCATTACGTTTAGAAAATGATTTGTATTCAAAAATAAATTTGTACATATTTCTTAAATAAATCAGGACCACATACTTCCTGAAATATTTCTATTTTTCCTAAGCTCCTAAGCAGAGAAACCGGAATATTTGCATCTGTAGGCCTAATTGAATTGACTCTGTAAATTGTTTCCAATGTAAACATATATACATTTCTCATACGGGGAAAATAAGGAGTTATGTTGCCAGTTTTAAAATGGTAATGTTTCAAAAATTTTGTATGTCAGCTGGATTTGTAATATTTCTAGGTTTTGATAAAAGTGTATACAGATTGATGCGTGTGCAATTAAAACGCACAAACTTTAAAGCACAATTTGGAACGTTTTTTTTTACAAGCTGATATCTGCTGAATGGAAATGTTCCATTGGGTTTTATGTCTTGGACATGAGTACTTTGGGAGTAATTTAGAAATCGCTTGGAGTATTAAAAAGTATATTTGCTTTTGTAAAAAGCCAGCTAATTCAGAAACTAACAGCGACTGAGGTGCTATCTATGTGCAAATCAAGATACTACGAAAGCTTAGTTGGTTTTTAGCTCTAATATGCTGGTTTTTTATAAATAAAGTGGCTTTATTTATGTAATACCCATAAATTTAAGAGTGTTAAATGTTTCAAATTACTACTGAATATACATAGGACAAAAACTTTGATAATACTGTTGTTGGAACATTAAAAGTTTGACCTTCAAAATCAATCTTCTCAGTCGATCCCTTATTTGTAATGTTAATAAATAATGAAGTATAGCCGCTCCAGTTATTCCAGAACAAAGTTTTGAGAATAATCACGAAGGCACCTAGATGCACAAGGCTAGCCATACTACACACAGACTGGAAAGTGCCTTTCTTACAACAACACATCCGACACTTAGCACTCAGGTTCTACAAACAGGCTCACGCACACACTACATCAACACTAATCTCCTCACTGGGTAGATACGACCCAACACACGATAGGCATAGACGGCCGCTGTCCATTCTGTGCGTTCGGGAAACTACATAAACACTACACTCAGTGCATGAACTAACAGACCTGCTTTGTTTCAGATGAAGCGGGGGCACATCCAAAGGGACGCACTAATTTTAAATGCATGCACATTTCAGTTTCGAGTAGGCTGCAGAAGAAGAAGTGCACGCAAACTCCCACAACATAGCCTCACTAACAAGGTATATGTAAAGGTATTACCTATCCCTAACCTATAGAATAAGGCAACCTAGCCCCCAGGGTTCCTGCATGATCTATCGCGGGATTTTTTCCTGCCAGGGTTATTTCTTGGCAGGTTTTTTCATCCCGCCCTTACGCGACACTTAACGTTCTGTTTCATTTCACTATCTCCTGATTTTCCATGGAAAGAGCTCATCAGCTTGGTACATGGACAGTCTTCCTGAATCCTTCACGCGCGTTAGGGATACTAACCGCATGCGCATGTGAGACGGAGGCAGCTCGCTAGAGGTTGGCTGCCACGAGGGCTTTGGGGGCTCAGACCCGGGGGGAGGGGAAAAAAAAAAGTGTATTTGGGGTGAGGTTGTTGATATGTGTTTATTTCTTTAATACTTATCAACGACCTCGTCTCTTTAAAACAAACAGAAATAATAAATCTTCCGTACTCTGTCTCACAGATCCATGTATAGTGTAATTTGATTAGCTAAACGTTAGTATCAGCCTTACATATAACAGTTACTTTAGGCCCCCAAAGCAACATTATATACGTTTGATTTGCGAGTCACGTACAACTATTTACTCATAAGGCAACGTTTCAATAACGGCTGCGTCATCGTCATCAGTTCTGTAATACGTAACTACACAATTAAAACTACCAAGAATAATGACAATATATCTCATTACAAAAACCTCTAAATAGAGTAATGTAATTTTTTAGAAATATTGTTAAAACAATTACAATTTATTAAATAATTAATTTGTAACAAAACAAAGCAAGCGTGTAAATTTATTTGTATTATGTGCAACTGTTATAAACTATTTAGCCTATAGTATTGTTTGTGTTGTTTCTATAAATCTTGTTTTAAATAAGATTTTGTAAATGCTCATAGTAGCAGTAATATTTTACAGAACGATTTCTTCGTCTGATAACGAATTTATTGCATCAAACGACTTTTTTAAAAGAAGTTTGAATTGTTTGTAATTCGGGAAAAGGATTTCAGAATTATTATTTTATTCATTTTATTACTGATGTACATGGTTCCCAATTAAAAGCTAAGTAATCTATTTATATTCCATAAGAATCACCATGTCCATATTTCTACGGCCTCTGCAATATCTTTCTGTTGTCATCTAATCGACCGACGTTGCGTCGTTCGGCCACATCCAAACAGATTCCTCTGTTCCTATTCTAAACGTTAATTTGGCCAACAATGAATCAGCTGTTTTTGTCGCCAGAGTTATGTTAGTTTAAGGTTATGGACTAACAATTGTAAATAACTGAACGTGTGTGAAATGTATGTTTGTTGTAATATAACTTGGAATTATTCAGAAATGTCGATATTTAAGTAAATAAAGTTCATCTTTTGTTATTTGCCTAGTTTGCTACGTAAGTAAACATTTATAGTTGGTAGAATCCAAAGTTAATATAGGTTCTTAAAAACTTAATGTAAATTTCTCGTATTCTCAACACGGTTTTTATTTAGTAATGGCAAAAGCTATTAGGTATTCACGTAAACCTAAACTGCCAAACAGTATTACAGCTGACGTTATAATCAAACGAATATTGAGTTTTACATTCGTGTGATTTTGCCTTTACTTGCAATAATTGTTTACAAATGATATGGTTAGACATGTATTCTTACTGGCAAAATCCTATTACAGCTCTCCTCTAATAGTTGCAAATTATAGGCATTTAATTCCAATCACGTGTTTGGAATAACGTTAATGTTTCAGTAAGACCAAAAGTTGGTAATTGAGTAGAACCGCTTTTCATAACCTTTTTGTTTACCGTTTTTTTTTTTTTAAATAAACATAGATTTTTTTAAAAATATACGTAGCCTATAAATATCGTATTCATAGCCTGATTCTTGTTTATTAACAACACAAGCTAAAATTCTTTTTATTCTAATCTTTTAATCAGGGTTCTCCATTGGTAGCAACTTAAAGCAAGTGTGGTGTATTTTTCAATCAAAGTAAATAAACTCTCCTAAATACGAATGTGTTTTTCTATTTAATTCTTTTATACATTTAGATATCAAAACAATCTTCTTTAGAAGAAATTATTAAATATATTATTTTTTAAATTATTAAATAATTATATTTTCCGTGTTATATTTGGTCTTGAGAGGGGCACGAAAACTCTTAGTGTGCTCAAAATGTCGAAGTTCCATAAAGCTAATTTTTTTAAAGACATTCAATTCTCGTTAAGTTTAATATTAATAAATAAGCTTTTCATTAACTTCTTGTTAAGTGATTTTGTTTTTATTTAGAAATAACCATAGATTCTTTAAAAATATACTAGCCTACAAATATCGTATTCATAGCATGATTTTTTTTTTATTAATAACTAAAACTAAAATTCTTTTTATTCTACTTTTAAACAGAGTTCTTCGTTGGTAGCAACTTAAAGCTAGTGTGGTGTATTTTTCAATCAAAGTAAATAAACTCTCCTAAATACGAATGTGTTTTTCTATTTAATTCTTTTATACATTTAGATATCAAAACAATCTTCTTTAGAAGAAATTATTAAATATATTATTTTTTAAATTATTAAATAATTATATTTTCCGTGTTATATTTGGCCTTGAGGGGGGCACGAAAACTCTTAGTGTGGTCTATACGTCGAAGTTCAATAAAGCTAATTTTTTTAAAGACATTCAATTCTCGTTAAGTTTAATATTAATAAATAAGCTTTTCATTAACTTCTTGTCAAGTGGTTTTGTTTTTGTTTAGAAATAACCATAGATTCTTTAAAAATATACTAGCCTACAAATATCGTATTCATAGCATGATTTTTTTTTATTAATAACTCAAACTAAAATTCTTTTTATTCTACTTTTAAACAGAGTTCTTCGTTGGTAGCAACTGATAGCTAGTGTGGTGCATTTTTTAATTAAAGTAAATAAAATCTCTTAAATACGAATGTACTTTTCTATTTAATTCTTTTGTAGGCCTACATTTAGAATTCAAAACAATCTTCTTTAGAAGAAATTAATAAATATACACATTTTTTTAAATTATGAAATAATTATATTTTCTGTGTTACTTTTAGTCTTAAGAGGGGCACGAAAATTGTCAGTGTGGTCAATATGTCGAAGTTCCATAAAGCTAATTTTTTTACAAAAAATTAAATTCTCGTTAAGTTTATGTTATTAATAAATATAAAATAATTAATCTATATCGTAAATATATTACGTTTATATATTCTTACACATTTATAAAGGATATTAGCACCACATAGTTGCATATACATGGCGTTGCTGTTTAGTGACTGTTTACTTCGCGGGGAGGTAAATTTACTGATTACATGGCTATTGATGGATGATAATATTAGCGATGCAAAGTCATTCATGTAATAATAATATAAGCATTGTAATACTACTACGAGAACTGTTTTAATTATAGCCATAGATTTGCTCGAACTGTAGCCAGAGAACTGCTCAAACTGATATCTGTCCAAACTGTAGGCAGGGAACTGCTGGAACTGTAGGTAGGGAACTGCTGGAACTAAAGGTAGGGAACTGCTGGAACTGTAGGTAGGGAACTGCTGGAACTGTAGGTAGGGAACTGCTAGAACTGTATGTAGGGAACTGCTGGAGCTGTAGTTAGGGAACTACTGTAACTGTAGGTAAAGAACTATTTTAACTATAGCCATAGATTTGCTCGAACTGTAGCCAAATATCTGTCCAAACTGTAGGCAGGGAACTGCTGGAATTGTAGGTAGAGAACTCCTGGAACTGTAGGTAGAGAATTGCTAGAACTGTAGCCAGAGAACTGCTCGAGCTGTATCCAGATATCTGTTAAAACTGTAGGAAGGGAACTGCTGGAACTGTAGGTAGAGAACTGTTTTAACTATAGCCATAGATTTGCTCGAACTGTAGCCAAATATCTGTCCAAACTGTAGGCAGGGAACTGCTGGAACTGCAGGTAGGGAACTGCTGAAACTGTAGGTAGAGAACTGTTTTAACTATAGCCATAGATTTGCTCGAACTGTAGCCAAATATCTGTCCAAACTGTAGGCAGGGAACTGCTGGAACTGTAGGTAGAGAACTGTTTTAACTATAGGCATAGATTTGCTAGAACTGTAGCCAGAGAACTGCTCGAGCTGTATCCAGATAGCTGTTACAACTGTAGGAAGAGAACTGCTAGAACTGTAGGTAGGGAACTCCTGGAACTGTAGGTAGAGAATTGCTAGAACTGTAGCCAGAGAACTGCTCGAGCTGTATCCAGATATCTGTCGACACTGTAGGCAGGGAACTGCTGGAACTGTAGGTTGGGAACTGCTGGAAATGTAGGTAGAGAACTGTTTTAATTATAGCCATAGATTTGCTCGAACTGTAGCCAGAGGACTGCTCGAGCTGTATCCAGATATCTGTCCAAACTGTAGGCAGAGAACTGCTGGAACTATAGATAGGGAACTGCTGGACCTGTAGGTAGAGAATTGGAGATATCTGTCCAAACTGTTGGCAAAGAACTCCTGGAACTGTAGGGAGGGAACTGTTTTAACTATAGCCATAGATTTGCTCGAACTATAGCCAGAGAACTGCTCGAGCTGTATCCAGGTATCTGTCGACACTGTAGGCAGGGAACTGCTGGAACTGTAGGTTGGGAATTGCTGGAACTGTAGGTAGAGAACTGTATGTAGGGAACTGCTGGAACTGTAGGTAGGGGACTGCTGTAACTGTAGGTAGAGAACTGTTTTAACTATAGCCATAGATTTGCTCGAACTGTAGCCAAATTTCTGTCCAAACTGTAGTCAGGGAACTGCCGGAACTGTAGGTAGAGAACTGTTTTAACTATAGGCATAGATTTGCTAGAACTGTAGCCAGAGAACTGCTCGAGCTGTATCCAGATATCTGTTAAAACTGTAGGAAGGGAACGGCTGGAACTGTAGGCAGAGAACTCCTGGAACTGTAGGCAGGGAACTGTTTTAACTATAGCCATAGATTTGCTCGAACTATAGCCAGAGAACTGCTCGAGCTGTATCCAGGTATCTGTCGACACTGTAGGCAGGGAACTGCTGGAACTGTAGGTTGGAAACTGCTGGAACTGTAGGTAGAGAACTGTTTTAATTATAGCCATAGATTTGCTCGAACGGTAGCCAGAGAACTGCTCGAGCTGTATCCAGGTATCTGTCGACACTGTAGACAGGGAACTGCTGGAACTGTAGCTTGGAAACTGCTGGAACTGTAGGTAGAGAACTGTTTTAATTATAGCCATAGATTTGCTCGAACGGTAGCCAGAGAACTGCTCGAGCTGTATCTAGAAATCTGTACAAACTGTAGGCAGGGAACTGCTGTAACTATAGGTAGAGAACTGTTTTAACTTTAGCCATAGATTTGCTCGAACTGTAGCCAGAGAACTGCTCGAACTGTATCCAGATATCTGTCCAAACTGTAGGCAGAGTACTGCTGGAACTGTAGATAGGGAACTGCTGGACATGTAGGTAGAGAATTGGACATATCTGTCCAAACTGTTGGCAGAGAACTCCTGGAACTGTAGGCAGGGAACTGTTTTAACTATAGCCATAGATTTGCTAGAAACTATAGCCAGAGAACTGCTCGAGCTGTATCCAGGTATCTGTCGACACTGTAGGCAGGGAACTGCTGGAACTCAAGGTTGGGAACTGCTGGAACTGTAGGTAGAGAACTGTTTTAACTATAGCCATAGATTTGCTCGAACTGTAGCCAGAGAACTGCTCGAACTGTATCCAGATATCTGTCCAAACTGTAGGCAGGGAACTGCTGAAACTGTAGATAGAGAACTGTTTTAACTATAGCCATAGATTTGCTCGAACTGTAGCCAAAGAACTGCTCGAGCTGTATCCAGGTATCTGTCGACACTGTAGGCAGGGAACTGCTGGAACTGTAGGTAGAGAACTTTTTTAACTATAGCCATAGATTTGCTCGAACTGTAGCGAGAGAACTGCTCGAACTGTATCCAGATATCTGTCCAAACTGTAGGCAGAGTACTGCTGGAACTGTAGATAGGGAACTGCTGGACATGTAGGTAGAGAATTGGACATATCTGTCCAAACTGTTGGCAGAGAACTCCTGGAACTGTAGGCAGGGAACTGTTTTAACTATAGCCATAGATTTGCTCGAACTATAGCCAGAGAACTGCTCGAGCTGTATCCAGGTATCTGTCGACACTGTAGGCAGAGAACTGCTGGAACTGTAGGTTGGGAATTGCTGGAACTGTAGGTAGAGAACTGTTTTAACTATAGCCATAGATTTGCTCGAACTGTAGCCAGAGAACTGCTCGAACTGTATCCAGATATCTGTCCAAACTGTAGGCAGGGAACTGCTGAAACTGTAGATAGAGAACTGTTTTAACTATAGCCATAGATTTGCTCGAACTGTAGCCAAAGAACTGCTCGAACTGTATCCAGATATCTGTCCAAACTGTAGGCAGAGAACTGCTTGAAATGTAGGTAGGGAACTGCTGGAACTGTAGGTAGGGAACTGCTGGAACTGTAGGTAGGGAACTGCTGGAACTGTAGGTAGGGAACTGCTGGAACTGTAGGCAGGGAACTGCTGAAACTGTAGATAAAGAACTGTTTTAACTATAGCCATAGATTTGCTCGAACTGTAGCCAGAAAACTGCTCGAGCTGTATCCAGAAATCTGTACAAACTGTAGGCAGGGAACTGCTGAAACTGTAGATAGAGAACTGTTCTAACTATAGCCATAGATTTGCTCGAACTGCAGCCAGAGAACTGCTTGAGCTGTATCCAGAAATTTGCACAAACTGTAGGCAGGGAACTGCTGGAACTGTAGGTAGAGGACAGTTTTAACTATAGCCATAGATTTGCTCGAACTGTAGCCAGAGAACTGCTCGAGATGTATCCAGATATCTGTCCAAACTGTAGGCAGAGAACTGCTGGAACTGTAGGTAGGGAACTGCTGAAACTGTGGGGTTAGAGAATTGCTAGAACTGTAGCCAGAGAACTGCTCGAGCTGTATCCAGATATCTTTCGACACTGTAGGCAGGGAACTGCTGGAACTGTAGGTTGGGAACTGCCGGAACTGTAGGCAGGGAACTGTTTATCTATAGCCATAGATTTGCTCGAACTGTAGCCAGAGAACTGCTCGATCTGTATCCAGATATCTGACCAAACTGTTGGCAGAGAACTCTTGGAACTGTAGGCAGAGAACTGCTGAAACTGTAGATAGAAAACTGTTTTAACTATAGCCATAGATTTGCTCGAACTGCAGCCAGAGAACTGCTTGAGCTGTATCCAGAAATCTGTACAAACTGTAGGCAGGGAACTGCTGGAACTGTAGGTAGAGAACTGTTTTAACTATAGCCATAGATTTGCTCGAACTGTAGCCAGAGAACTGCTCGAGATGTATCCAGATATCTGTCCAAACTGTAGGCAGAGAACTGCTGGAACTGTAGGTAGGGAACTGCTGAAACTGTAGGTAGAGAATTGGAGATGTCTATCCAAACTCTTGGCAGAGAACTCCTGGAGCTGTAGACAGGGAACTGCTGGAACTGTAGATAGAGAACTGTTGTAACTATAGCCAGAGATTGGCTCGAACTGTAGCCAGAGAACAGCTCGAGCTGTAGCTAGATATCTGTCCAAACTGTAGGCAGGGAACTGCTGAAACTGTAGGTAGAGAACTGTTTTAACTATAGCCAGTGATTTGCTTGAACTGTAGCTAGAGAACTGCTCGGGCTGTAACCAGATATCTGTTCAAACAGTAGGCAGGGAGCTGCTGGAACTGTAGGCAGGGTACTCCGGGAATTGTAGGCAGGGAACTGCTGGTACTATAGGCAGAGAACTCCTGGAACTGTATCCGGATAACTGTAAGTAGAGAACTGTTTTAAATATAGCTTGGGAACTAACCGAGCTGTAGCCAGATATTTGTCCAAACTGTAGGCAGGGAACTCCTGGAACTGTAGGCCGGGAACGGTTTGATCTGTAGGCAGAGAACTGTTTTACCTATAACCAAAGAGTTGGTCGAATTGTAGACAGAGATCCGCTGGAACTATAGGCAATAACTGCTCGAAGTGTAGCCAGAAATCTGTTCAAATTCTAGGCAGGAAACTGCTGGAACTGTAGGTAAAGAACTGTTTTACCTATAGACAAAGAATTCCTCGGACTGTACCCTGAGAAGTCCCTGTACCCTTGATATGTAGCCATAGAGCTCCTCAAACTCTAGCCAGAGAACTTGTCGAACTGTTGCCTAAGTCTTTCAACTGTTGTCTAGAACTCCTCGAACTGTACCTAGAGAACAGCTCGAAGCGTAGCCATTCAACTCCTCGAACTGTAGCCTGAGAATTCCTCGGACTGTAGCCTGAGAACTTATTGAATTGTAGTCATAGAGCCTCATACTGTAGCTAGAGAACTTCTTGAACTGTTGCCTGAGAACTCCTCCAACTGTTTCCTGAGAATTCCTAAAACTGTAGCTTGAGAGCGCATCGAACTTTTGCCGGAGAACTTCTAGAACTGTAGCCTGAGAAGTCTTCGAACTGTAGCCAGAGAACTCCTCGAACTGTAGCCAGGGAACTCCTCGAACTGTTTCCTGAGAAGTCCTCGAAATGTAGCCAGAGTACACCTTGAACCGTTTCCTGAGAACTCCTCGATATGTAGCCTGAAAACTCTACGAACTGTCGTCAGATAACTGCTCTAGCTTTAGCCAGATGGTTTTTAAGTAGTTATTTTTAAATGATTGCACCACCGTCTATCTGTTTTGAGGAGTAATAAAGGCCATACTTAAGGTTATATTAAGTATGCCAAAAACCCCATCGCGTTATTACAGGTAGGATCATTTTAGTTGTATAAAAATAAGATTTAAACTCTTGCTGTAACTAATATTATTTTATCAAATCTTTCAGTGCAAAGCTGGGGACATCGAAGCGTCTCCGGCTCTATGCAGGGTTTAGGATGCAATTTGGGTGAGTCTAAGAGTTATGATGTCGGGCCATGTTTTGTTGGCGAAAACAACCTGACTGCAATGGTTTACAATAATTGCATTCAAACAGAATGTGTTGCCTCTATATTAGATTACTTCGATATCATTCCTTAATAAATTATGTGAATAATAACAGATAAATCTGTAGTCCCAGCTTTTGTTACTTTGCTTCCTTGTAACGTATATTCTTTGTGTAAGAAACGAAATCTCTGTGGATAATCATTCTCTCGTTGTTTTTATTGCGTTTTTTTTATGGTTCCAAGGTGTCCCGTAGTGATAAAGGTGTTGTAATTCTTTGTATTGATTTCATCATTATAGTATTTTTGTTGCATAGATGTATTAATTTATGAGACTTCAAAGATATCGTCACTACTATATAGAGGCTGAGACACTTGGGATCACATTATTTCCAGGGGGGAGGGCTGAGACCCCAGAGATCGCGATCATTGTAGTTGAGACTGGGTCTTCAGAGATAGCAACCCTCTTTGACAGGGGTTGGAACCCCGGGATGGCGACACTCTTAGTTAGTTGCTGGGACCCTACCGATTGCGACCTTCCTAGATAGGAGGAAAAGACTACTCAGTCATCGTTGTAATCCTTTTGTAGTATAGGTGTATCTGAGACGTCAAAGATAGCGTACTTCCTTAGTAGGGGCTGGCACCCCAGGGATCGCATTATTCCTAGAGAGGGGCTGAGACCCCGGAGATCGCAATAATCGTAATTGGAGGCTGAGACCCTATTGCTTGCGACCCTACTAGATAGTTGCTGGGACCTCAGATTTAACAACCAATCTAGATAGAGGATGAGACTTCTGGGATCACAACCTTCCTTGATAGGACAACTCTTAGATAACGAGTTCCTAACGAGCTCTGCTGAGAACTCAGAGATAACGATATCCTAGAAAGAGGCAGAATCCTCAGGAATCGTGACCCTCCTAGGAATCCGATGAGACCTCAGAGATCCGTCCTAGAAAGGAGTAAGACTACAGAAATTGCAACTCTCATACTTAGGGGTTGAGACCTCAGAGATGGCAACCCACCTAGAGAGGGGGCTGGACTGAAACAACAGATATAGCAATCCACCTAATAGCGTCTGAGACCTCATAGATCTCAAATCTCTTAGCTAGGGGCTGGGTTATGATTACAGAGATGGCTACCCACCTAGATAACATCTAAGACCTAAGAGAAGCCAACTGTCATAGTCAGGGGTTAACACCTCAGAGTTGGCGAACCACCTAGTTAAGGACTGGGCAGGACTTCAGAGATGGCAACTCTTCTAGTTAGTCCTAGCTACATCCTGAGCTTTGCCAATATGCTTTGCTCTCATGTCTTGTATCCAGCTACACCCAGCTCCACAACCCCGCAAGTCTAATCACAATGAGAAGAGACATCGCCACTCCACAGCTTCTTCCCTCGATGTGTTTACCAATTTATGGAAACACTTCATTGGGAGGAAAGATAATATTATTCGGAGGAGATTTCCGACAAGTCCTACCTGTTTTGCCTATACAAGGAAAAGTTACAATTTGGAGGCGTGTGCAAACACAAACAGAATCTGGAATGCGTTAAAATTTCTGCACACAACAAAAAGCATGCGTGAGAACAATGAAGAGGCCGAATTTTGCAACTGGCTTTTACAGTTAGGCAATGGCACTTTGAAAAGTGACAAAGACAAAGATGCCGTTGGTATCCCGGAGCAATTAATGATTAGAGATTAATCACTGACAAATTTTGTCTTTGGCAAATCACTCAATCTAAATAATGTTAAAAATGTTTCTCAAAATGTGATATTATGCCCATTAAATGATCAATGTTGTGTAATAAATAATGAAGTATTGGATAAACTTGAGGGAGATTCAAGAGATTACTACAGCCTTGATGAAATAATTACGGATGACCCAAACGAACGTTAGAACAATCCCATTGAGTACACAAACTCTATTACACCATCAGGAATGCCCCTACATAAACTAACTCTCAAAGTTGGCGCAATCGTTATGTTAATTAGAAATATGAACTTGGGATCAGGTTTAGTTAGTGGAGTACGTCTTATCGTGCTAGATATGTTTGACAAGTGTATTAAATTAGAACTAATCACTGGTTCTGGAAAAGGAAATATCAAATTTTTAGCAAGAATTGAATTAATATTAACAGGTCCTAACGTGCCATTTCAAACGAAAAGGAACCAATTTCCTTTAAGGCTGCATTTTCAATAACTTTAAATAAGGCTCAGGGTCAAACATTACTAAGAACACGGCTTCAATTTACCAAACCTATTTTTACACATGGCCAACTTTATGTTGCGCCAAGTCGAGTAAAATCTCAAGACAGATAAAAAATATATACTGAAAATACGGATGATCAAAAAAATCAAATCAAAATCGCATTCACAAAAAATATAGTTTATAAGGAAATTTTGTTATGATTAAATTTAATTATACTAAATCTGTCTTTACAAGACCCTAGTCTTCCATATATATAATTCCGTAAGCCAAAATTTGAGAGAAAATTTGTGGGAGCCTGGAAGGTCATACAGAGCTGGGAAACAGCTCAAATTAAAGGTATGACACGAAGGAGCGGGAAAAATATATATATATTTTTTTAATTTACAATACTTTTAGGGTTTTGAGGAACTTGAAGCTACCAAAAATAACCATTAAACTACATTGCAATGAAAAACAGCTGAATATTATTTTCAATGTATTTAGCTGGAAATAGCTACAAATATTATATTAAAAACAGCTGAGTACAAGTATGTTTAGAGTATTAAAGATTAGTTATTGGATTAGGTTTAGGTAATGGAGACAATTTGACAACTGTATTAAATTAGAACTAATCACTGGTTCTGGAAGAGGAAATATCATATTTTTACCAATAATTAAATTATTATTAACAGATCCTAACATGTCATTTCAAACGAAAAGAAAGCAATTTCCTTTAAGACTTACATTTTCAATAACTATAAGTAAGGCTTCAATCGACCAAACCTGTTTTTACCTGTGTTTACACATGATCAACTTTATGTTGCACTAAGTCGAGTAAATTCTCAAGATGGATTAAAGATATATATTTATAATACGATTAGTAAACAAAATTCAAATTGAAAACACATTCTCAAAAAAATATGGTTTATGAAAAAATTTTGTTATGAAAAATTTTAATATTATTAAAGTAATTTCTATTAAAAAATAAAATTACTATACAAAAGTTTAAAATTTTTTTCAATATGAATTTGCCACTACAAGCCCCTAGTCATATATATAATTTTAAAGTTTCAAACGCATTAGAAAATATAACCTACAAACTAATAAACGCACTGGTCGAATAAACACAGCTGATTCTATTGTTGTCTAGATCTCAGCGATAAGAATTCGTCGCTCCAGTTGGCTGTGGGCGTCTCGAAATTCTTCCTTTTGATTACTAACATAAGTTAATACGTTTCCAATAAGTGTGACAGCATGAGTGGTTTGTTTTATATTTAGACAGGGTAATTTGTTGCGTTGTAGCTGGCTTTAAGGTAAATCTTATATATGGAAATAATTAAGAAGAGTAAATATAAGAAATATTTAGTAAATCATGAACATATCCGGATTGTTGAGAAGGATCATGCACCCAAAGGAGTTGCCCAATCCTTGGATCAGCAATCCTAACTTTTTATACTTTCCAAAAATAAATCAAGACGGGTGTACACCGCCACATTTTTCATGAACGGTGTAAACCACTTATTTAACCACCCCAATAAAAATACGATTTTAGTTTTAAAATGTTAAATATTTTAGGTTAGATATTTTAGATATTCAGTAAATGGCGTTAGTAACAGAACTACCGTTTTCAATCCCGTCTACTACTTTACTCTCTCCTTATATGTATCTTGATCAAATTTTCAATCGGTTATAAAATGACTTTTTGTTCATCCACTCAAGGTCAAATTTTTCAAAACTTGTAATAGAGGACAATTGATCTGGATAGAGTTTTTTTCAAATATTAATTCATTAAATGATTTTAATGAATTATTTTAATTTTATATGAGAGAAAAACTTTTCACAACTTTTATGAATGATCTCGTGCTTCCGATATCGATCAATATTTTTAGATTCGTCTTGGGTTCGTGAATGTACGGTAGTTCGTCTGTGTCGTCTTCAATATGTATTATGGAAAATGTCTTTTTATTGTTGTTAGTCCTAAAAAATGATTTTGGGTGTGTTCGTTTTCTTGTATTGAATTATCGATATCAATATATTTGTCAGAGTCCTCTTGCGGATCATGGTCTGTTTGTTCAGTCAGATAAGAGTTTGTCATCTGTTCTGTCAATTGGTTTATTGATTGATCGTAATTTTCTTCCTCTATTGGTTTTCCTCTCATTTGGTAAAGTCTATTTTACCTAATAGTGTTTTCTGTCTGACGTGTGGAAATGCTCATTGGTTCTGGTTCGAATATTTAGTGAACCTTTTGAGGTGCAAAATTTATAGATTGTCTTTGTTGTTGATTGGTTGTACGTAGGAGTTTGGTTTGGTGAACTGGTTAGAGTTATTTTGGTAATTCGGTCTATAATTATGGAAGGCTTGTTTGTTAGGAATGGGTCTACGAATAGGCTGGTACTGTTGGGCTCTAGGTGGGGTATTTTGTTTAACGCTTTGAAATAATTTATTATTTTTAGATTGAAAATTATTTGTAAGCATGTTAAGTGATTGAGGAGTTTTTGTGCGCATTAATGATCCTACGGGTTCATGCAGACCTCTAAGGAAAACTCTTAAAGCTAATTTGTGTACATATTCAATTAACATATCTTTTGCAATTTGCTTTTGAGGCTCTTTGTTAATAAAAAATGAAATTTGTAAATTTAATAGTTTTTTAATTCTTTCGTAAAATTTAAATGGTGATTCATTAGTTACTTGTTTTAACTCTGCCATTTCTAAATTTAAAGTGAAACAATCTCTTTTATCTGAATAACTAGTTACTAAAACATTTTTTACTTCATTCCAATTATAGGAATTCGAATTAACAACTATTTCTAGTGCTTGGCATTTAATTTAGCCAGTATAGATGAGAATAATTACTCATTTTGAAAATCTTCTGGATATTCAACTACATAAAACTATTAACTACTTTGTCACAAATAGAGACAAATCTATGGAGTATAGTGGGATAGTATGATAGAAAACTATTTCGGCGTCCCGATTACTTTCAAGTTCATGTGCCCGGCGCATGGGTCTGCCCATAGGTTAGTGACCCTGAAATAATGTTTTTGGAACGCCTAATACCTCACCACACGGAAATTTGTACTAGAATCATCTTTTAACCCGCAATACCATTTACTGGCATTATTCTTGCGAAATATATCCTACAATAGCGGTCAAATTTTGCATCGCACATCTGCAACCCTGTATGGCCTTATTACTTTATTTTTAATAATGAAAAATTATTTCAATTTATTATTGTCCTCTAATTCGAAGTTAATTGTTAGGTTTTGGTGTATGGTTTGTCTATGTATTTGGCTCTCTTGTATGGTTCCAGTGTGTAGTTAATTAGTAGACGAATGGGCGTGTTTTGTTTGTGGATTTTAGGTAATGGGTTAAATATGGGTTGGAGTTTTATTTACTTGTATGTCTTTTGTTCTGGTTTTATGATTTCGGTGCATTTTTTATTTGTGTTTGATATTTTTGTGTAAGGATTAAATGTAGCTCTGTTGTGTTTATTTTCTGTCATGAATTTATTTACTTCATTGTCCACGTCTTGTTGGTGCATTATTACTATAGATCTGCCTTTATCTGATTTTATAAAAATTGTGGTTAGGAGGTTGCGATTTGTATGATGTATTTAAAGGTTGTGTGTTTAGTAGTGCTTGGTTTGATGTTCAATGTGTTTATGAAGGACATTTCATATTCTATGCCTTGCCCAATGTATTCATGGCGGATGGGTTATGTGCTTTGTTTCATTGCTTTGAGTTGAGAGTTTATGTAGTTTTGGTTTTGTTTGTGTTGCTGTTGTGTCTGGATGCTCTGTTGCTGTCTGTGTGTTGTTATTTGGTGTATTGAACGATATCTTCAAGTACTAATTGCGAAGTATCAACGATTATGTTCAACTATTGTTTACATAGGTCATTAAGTAAAACCCATACATCTAGATGTAGTTATTTGAGCATTTTTAGAATTCAAATATTAAAAAAAACTAAACAAATAAAACACAAATATAAGAGCAGAATGGAAAAAAATATAAAATAATATAGTCTTCGGGAATGTATCGAAAACAAATTGTAGAAGATACTTTACCGAAAATAAATTTATTGAATTAAATATACAATTTGTGGAAAGGTTAATACATCGTTTTAATCCTAATATCAGGTTTAAATGGCTTCAGTTTTCTACTTAAATACAAAGCAGAACAAATTCTTTAAACTTTATCTGACCTTGCCTCGTACATTAAGTAATGGCCTTATTGATTGTCACTGGGAAAGTGCAGTTTACAAAAGCCGAATTAAATATGGAGGCAAAAATAGCATCTATATTAAATATAAATATGAAATATTAAGTTTGTATACTTTCAAACAAATATTTTAATGTTTAATTCGGTAAATAATAAAAAAGTATTGACTGTTAATACATAACATTGTTATTACATAATATTTTCTTGCAAACATATTAAACATGACTGATGTAGCCTGGTAGCACGCCTAGGTTACATTATTGTTTCCATGGAAATATTCATTGTTCCTGGAATCTAGGTTTGTTGCTAGAAGAAAGGTCCAAACAATATATATATATATATATATAGTATATATATATATATATATATATATATATATATATATATATATATATATATATATATATATATATTTTCACGAGAAAAAATCAGTGATTCGACAATGGTCAAAGACCGAAAGGTGCCTCATCACTCAAGGTAAAATTATTGCACTTAATGGTGGATAAAATTACTCAAAAATAGTAATATATTAACTTCATATATATATATATATATATATATATATATATATATATATATATATATGGGTTTATATACAAATTATTTTATATTTACTAATAGTATAAACACGGTACGAATAGATTTTATTTTTGTCAGACTTTGTACCAGCACTCTTGGGTTATTTTCAATTTGCTTGTTTGATCTTGTTATTTCCATCCTCACCAACATCTGCACTGCCTCGATTTCATTTAAAGCCTTTACATAGCAGAATACAATGCAACCTTAACCAAATTCTCAACTATTCGTACATTATAATAATATATATTAATTAATAGGCTATTATACATTCGGATAATATTAAATACCAACGTTTTTAGACTATTAATCGCTAAATATACAGGAATATTAGTGAATAAAGATATCACATCAAGGGATGTCAAATAATATTCCTTGGGAACTAGAATGCCCCCAACTTTAGGTTTAAGCCCCCAACTATCCATAATATAGGATTACGTTATTAGACAAGATCTACATAGCTTTCTATGAGGGACGTAGGTTTATTTATATTAGACTCTATAATCCTTAAAGGCAAATCGTCCTCATGCAAGGTGTTCAGCCAACAACGTTTAGGCAAGACCTTAATAACAATAGGACCTACTTCAACCCAAAATAAACCTCGATTTTTTGTAAATAAACTTACTATATAATTTTTTCATTGTATAGAGGTATTTTATAGAACAAGGCAAGGTGTAAAGTGTTACATTAACCCCCTCCATGTCCACAATATACCTGACTTTATAAATAACGATTGGAACTCACCCTTATCAGATTTTGTAACCATATATCTCTGTAATAATATGCCTGTAAAAATATAGGCTGGGCGGGTTTTGGGGGCCCGGACCAGGGTTAACAATTAATAATCATAATAAATCATTAAAAAAAAAATGCAATTTACTCAAGAACAAGACAAAAATTTGAAAAATCATCACCACCTTGTTATTCTACGTTAAAATCTGCAACTATCAATGCATATAACAAAAAATCTGATTTTTCACTGAAATGTAGGATAAATTGAAAGCATCCTTCACATTCCGCAAAAGTCGAAGATTGCCCGTTTTCTCGGGATGATTACTCGAGAACTTTTGGTTACATTTTAAAACTATAAACAGGGAGTGAAAATACAGACTTCCTTTTTTCATTTCGTACAAGAAAAATCATGTGTAAAATTATAATTTCCAGAAATATGACTGTTTTAGAAGAGACTTGGATCGTGCAAACATGGAAGTTGTGTATTGTCACAAGTTGTTTCTTTATTCCGTTTTTATCTCCTAATGTCTACATACTGAGAAAAAAGTTATTTTTTAAAAATTTATAGGTTAATATTTATCTGGTAAAATGAATGGTTTAGAGGATCACGTGTCCTCTGTGCTCCCTGGTTACGTCCCTGAGATATACTACAAAAACTATTTTTTTAAAATTTATAGATTCATATTTTTCTGGTAAAATTAACTGGTTTGTGGGGATTACGTGCCCCCTGTGCTCCTTGGCTACGCCTTTGAGACATACTTTTAAATAAGTACATCGAAAAATAATATATCTCTATTAAAATGTGCCATAAGGGGTAAAAATATATCCCTAATCACATAATTACCCGTGGGAAAACGTCAAATCACATTCTGACATGTTCCCACAATATGCTTGCTACGAGATAAGCCCTTAACCCAGGCTAAAGTTATTTCCCAAATGTAAAATTTTTGCTCATTATATCAACTTTAGTTAGGATTTTAATCCAACCATTAGGAGTTTTCAGAGACATAATCAGGTTATCAACAAAGGTTTTATCAACACTTCCCACTTTAAAATCCCACTACGATAATTTAAAAAAATAATAAACATAAAATCTATATTTAATGAGGTATCTAATTTTATCTAGTTCCATGAAATCTCAAAAACAAATTTAAAAATTCGATATTAAAAATTAGTTGTGGAATTATTACAAATTTGATTCTATAACTTTAAAATTAAAAATATAATATGCGAATTAACATCCATCATTTTTAAATTCATAATTTTTTTTCGTACAATATTTTACAAACAGTACTACACTGGTATTCCAGAGACATTTGTAATGTATTTATCTTTAAACGTATTGGTTGATAAACGCGTTAACCTGTACTCTAATGGGAAAAGAATGAACTACTTGAGGATTCACACTTTATAGAAATAGGGCTCTTTTTTCTGACACAATTTAGCGATTTTTATGAAATATTTGTATGCTATTTACCATTTTATCACAAAATTATCAAAGAAAAATTTTTAAAATAAAAGTTTGTGTGAAGATTTCATTAACTCGATATAAATTTATACCGTATTAATGTAATAAAAAGATGGCAAAAAAAATCTTCTCGGACATACTATTTTAACCCGAGAAGAGCAAAGTTCACATATGTTGTATATACACTCGTTGAAGGACCGATGCCTCTAGGTGTCTCTTGATAAAATATGGCAACAAATTAATTTAAATCCCTTAATACCTTACTATATTTCCAGTATAGTCTCTCACACCTTAGCGGCGACCATGTTCTTCCCTTTTGAATTGGAATTAAATTTTCAATTTAACAATTATTTTTGCAAAATTTTCTCTTTGTGCATTGAATTTTTTAAAATTCCTAAACATTTCTGTTTTTGCCTTTTTAAATAATTTTTTTTGTACATTGATTTTTAATTTCAAATTCAATTGCAATTCTATTTTCACATTAGCTGAAGAACATTAATGCTGCATTATTTTTGAATTTTTTATTTTCTCAACATTTATATTTTTGTACAATTTTTTTGTACATTGATTTTTTTATTTAAAGTTCAATTGCAATTCTATCTTAACATTAGATGAAGAACATTAATGTTGCATTATTTTTGAATTTTTTATTTTCTCAACATTTATATTTTTGTACATTGATTTTTTTATTTAAAGTTCAATTGCAATTCTATCTTAACATTAGATGAAGAACATTAATGTTGGATTATTTATAATTTCTTTATTTTCGTTACATTTATATTTTTTCACAATTTTTTGTACATTAACATTTTTATTTCTAATTCAATTGCAATTCTATCTGCACATTAGTTGAAGAACATTAGTGTTGCATTATTTTTGAATTTTTTATTTTCCTAACATTTATTATTTTGCTTATCTTAACAATTGTCGTTATTAAGGAGTTATGGGAAATAACCAATAACAAATTTGGATTATACTACAGCTAATTGCAGTCAAATTGCATCACACATCTGCAATACTGTATGCTTTATTTTAAGATAATAATTTATTTTATTATTGTCTTTTAATTCGAGAGCAAATGTTAAGTTTAGTATGAAGTTAATTAGCAGCTTAGCTAGTAAGTAGAATTCACAACGGTAAAAATTAAAACAGTTCACTTTAAATCTTACTACACATTAGTTTATTAAAACAAACAGACTAGTTTCGACGACGATGTCACCTTCGTCAGTGTTTGGCAACGTTTTTTGCCGTTTTATAAAAGTAAAATATCATCTACATATCTGTGGTAGTATATTATATTATCTGTATGTTTGTTGTTCTACAGGACGTGTTATTATATAATTATAACTTGGACGAAAATTATAATTTCCAGAAATATTACTGTTTTAGAAGAGACTTGGATCATGCAAACATGGAAGTTGTGTATTGTCACAAGTTGTTTCTTTATTCCGTTTTTATCTCCTAATGTCTACATACTGAGAAAAAAGTTATTTTCTTAAAATTTATAGGTTAATATTTATCTGGTAAAATGAATGGTTTAGAGGATCACGTGCCCTCTGTGCTCCCTGGTTACGTCCCTGAGATATACTGCACAAAATTATTTTTTAAAAAAATTATAGGTTAATATTTTTCTGGTAAAATAACTGGTTCCCAAATTCAAAATTTTTGCTTATTATATCAACTATAGTTAGGCTTTTAATCCACTCATCAGGAGTTTTCAGAGAAATACTCAGGTTATCAACAATAGTTTTATCAACACTTCCCACTTTAAAATCCCACTGGGACAATAAAAAAAAAAAAAACTGTAAACCTATATTTAATGAGTTATTTAATTTTATCTAGTTTAACTCCATGTAATCTAAAAAATAAATTTGTAAAAACCAATATTTCAATTAATTGTGAAATTATTACAAATTTGATCCTATAACTTTAAAATTAAAAATATAATAAGCAAATTAACATCCAACATTTTAAAATTCATAATTCTTTTTCTTACAAAAGTTTACAAACAGTACTACATTTGTACCTTAGACATTTGTACTGTATTTATCTTTAAACCTATTGGTTGATAAATGCGTTAACCTGTACTCTAACGGAAAAAGAATGAACTAATTGAGGCTTCACACTGTATAGAAGTAAGGCTTTTTTTACTGACACAATTTTACTATTTTTATGAAATATTTGTAAGCTCTTTATCATTTTATAACAAAATTATTAAGGAAACGTGTTTCAAATAAGAGTTAGTGTGGAAGTTTGACAAACCCAATATAAATTGATAACGTTTTAATACAATAAAAAGACGACGAAAACAATCCTCTCGGGCAGACATTTTTCACCCGAGTAGAAGAACATGAATGTATGTTATATTACTCTCAAGGAAGGACCGATGCCTCTAGGTGTCCCTTGGTTTCACCAAGACAAATTCCATAATTACCTTAGTCTCTCCACACCTTAGCGGCGACCATGTTCTTCCATTTTGAATTTGAAAGAAACATTTCAACTCAACGTTTAAAATTTGCACAATTTTTCTTTCTACATTGATTTTGTTTTATTTCCTTATAATTTCTAATTTTAGTCATTTTCTTACCTCCTTCAATTTTTTATTTCAAATTCAATTACAATTCTATCTTCATATTAGTTGAAGAACAATAGTGTTGCATTATTTTAGAATTTTTTTATTTAAACCTCAATGTAGTTTACACATTCTAACTACTTTCTTGCAGTGAAAAAATATATTTGAAATATTAACAAAAAGATCAATATGTTTTGGATAAAATAATTAAATTTGGGTAAATAATTGGAAAATACTCTTTACTTTTCAATTTACCAACTCTTCTTGGTGTCAAATATTTTGCAATAATTGTATGTGCATAAAATAATGTGAGGTTTTTTTATCATTCTTTTTTATTTCAAATTCAATTGCAATTCTATCTCTACATTAGTCGAAGGCCATCAGTGTTGTATTACTTTTCAATTTTTTATTTCCTGAAGATTTATGTTTTTGCACAATTTTTTTAACATTAGTTTTTTTTTTAATTTCAAATTCAATTGCAATTCTATCTTTACATTAGTTGAAGACCATTAGTGTTGCATTATTTTCGAATTTTTTTATTTCCTGAACATTTATATATTTGCACAATTTTGTTTGTTCATTGATTTTTTTTTATTTCAACTTCAATGTAGTTGACACATTCTAACTACTTTCTTGCAGTGAAAAAATATATTTGAAATAATAACAAAAACGTTATCAATATGTTTTGGATAAAATTTGGGTAAATAACTAAAATTTACTCTTTATTCTCCAATTTACCATCTTTCTTGGTGGCAAATATTTTGCAATAATTGTATGTGCATAAAATAATGCCAGAACACCTAAACTTTCTAGATTGTCCTACCATTATTATTATAATTGATAAAATTATAATATTATTTTTGGCCGAATGACTGGCGACAACCTGGAGCAGAAGCGCTTAGCACGACCTAAAGAAGGATTCCCAGGACCTCAGGAGAAATGATAGTTAGTGGGAAAAGAACTGAGTACTTGGTAGGATATTCTAACCATATTTATTGGTCGGGAAAGAACTGATCAGGGACGGCTACATTCTTTCAAATGTTATCGAATACAATTTTTATTTTTTTCTTACAAGGAATAACCTTAATGGTAGAATAAAAAACGTTCCCTCGTTATCTTTTTCCCGTGCATCATATAATTCAAGTCTTATTCCATATTTTATTTAGTTTGGAAAACATAATAATAATATCTGAGAACAACTAAACTTTAAAAAAACATAATAATCCTAAACAAACGAAGTACTGTGTGCGCCAAAATAAACAGTACTGAAACAGTTGTAAGATTTTATTTTATTTAAATATTTTTACAAACATATACAAGTAAAAAGAAACTAAATCGGTTAGACTGGGGTATAAACAAGATCTGTATCACCTCAGTTCAATTTGAGGCAACACTCGCATCGTTCTTGGAAGGTTTTGCATCATTTTGGTGAAGAAGGGTTATTTCCTGCTCGTTATACACATGGTTATTTTTCACCATTCCGAGAAATCTTCTTTACTATTCCCCAATTATAAGCGTCAGAAGGTGTAAGATCTAGGAAGGGGGTGGGTAAGTAAAGTTTGTTCTAAGGGAGATGAGGCGGTTACCTACTAAAGTTTCTTGAAGGAAAGCCATGTTGTCTAAGGCAGTCCAATTCCAAATGAGGGAAAATAATGCTCTACAATAAAAGATTTCTCTGCAGTGGTTAGCACCATGCCATCAAAACTAACCTGAAATGGAATATTTCAAAACGAGTACGTGGCGAAAATCAAAAGTCGGCAAAGCTGACCGAGAAGACAACTACAGCTGATTCAGTTTCAGTACTGATAATTTTACGGTAAATCTAGACTAACCAATAAAGCGATTCAATATTAATTTTATTTCCATACAGCTTCACAAGCTAGTTATATTTTTGAGACGACAAGGAATAAGAAGCCCAATACATTAGTCAGCGGCCCCCCAGAATTTCATTAAGGGGGCCCAAGAACATCAACAACACCTAAACCCCCAAGAAGCATTCTCAATGCCAAACTTTAAAGTTTACCGCACTGACAGGACAACTAGAAGCCGCGGCGGTACGGCTATAATAATAGATAAACGCATTAAACATTTTGAATTGTTTTTGCCCGCACTCACATGCGTTGAAGCAAGAGCTATTAGGCTTGAGCTCAACGGCAGCACAACAACACTTGTATCAGCGTACAAACCCCCGGGTTCTGTTGATTACACTCGCGATTTAGAAGTTCTTCTACAGACCTCTAGTAGGGTATTAGTCGCCGGGGACCTTAATTCTAAACACACATGCTGGGGCTGTAAGTCTACAAACACAGGAGGCCGGCAACTCCAAACCTTCTTACAAAACACAACAGCTATACTGCTGGCCCCTCCTGAACCAACACACCACAGCACTTACCACACGGAAGACATTTTGGATATAGCTATTGCGAAAGGTCTGCTAGTGTCACCGCAACTTCACGTCGATAGAGATCTGAATTCAGATCACTACCCCGTGATAATGGCGGTTTCTGGAAGCCCTGCTCGCAAAGAGCTAAGGAAGGTGCTGAACTACAGACTGGCTGACTGGGAGTTATTCCAGTCCCAGCTGGACAGCACTCTACCTGCCACCCTAAATGTCGACTCACCACTGGACATAGACAAAGCCGTCGGCAGCCTTACGACGGCAATACGTACTGCGATTACTAACGCGGTACCAGTTAAATGTCAGCCCAGACACTATTTACACATACCAAGGCACATACTACATCTAATCACCCGGCGAAATAGGATCCGGCGGGCATTGCAACGCGGGGTAAACAGATGCGTTCCACACACAACATTTAATCGCCTTATGAGGCAAATTAGGCGGGAACTAATTCAGTACAAAGTCGATGGCTTCCAAGCGGAATTGGCGACCTTAAACACAACAGACACACCCATCTGGCCGATGGTCAAACACTTCACGCGAGAACCGCTGCGCTATCCCCCACTCATCGGCCCGAATGGGCAGGTGAGCGACCCGGTCGACAAAGTTAACTTGTTTGCTGACACACTTGAGAGCACGTTCAAACCAAACGACCAACCACCTGATGCAGCCGTTACAGCTAAAGTAGATTTAGAAACAGCACAGTTTGCCTACTGTCCTACATTAGAGCCAAACACTGACACTACAATCACAGAGATAAAGTGGGCAATCTCACAAACAAACTCCAGGAAAGCTCCTGGACCAGACACCATCACCAACACAACGCTAAAAAACCTCACGGAGAAAGCGATTATTTATCTGTCAAACATCTATAATGCTATACTCCGGACACAACACTTCCCGGACGCTTGGAAGGAGGCCAAGATCTTGGTCTTCCCCAAACCGGGAAAAGACCACAACAAACCTGATTCATATAGACCGATAAGCTTGTTGAATACGATGGGCAAGGTATTTGAAAAAAATTTGCTCAAACGTATCAACAAACATATCCACACACACAACATACTGAGGCCAGAGCAATTTGGCTTCAGGACAAAACACTCGGCTACGCATCAGCTGTTGAGAGTGGTGGAGCATGCAACCAAGGGTTTCAACAATTACTGCTCGACTGGGGTAGTCTTCCTGGACATTGAAAAGGCCTTTGACCGGGTCTGGCACAACGGGCTCTTAGCGAAACTTCGTCACTATGGCTTTCCAGACGGGCTCATACACCTAGTTAGCTCATACCTGTCCAACCGTAAGTTTAGGGTTGATGTAGATCAATCTCAATCTACACTACGGACTATACGGGCCGGAGTCCCTCAGGGCTCAATTATTGGGCCCGTATTGTTCAACATCTACATCAACGACATACCGACAACACTCAACACACAAGTGGCCATATTTGCAGATGACACCGCGTTATCCGCTCAGTCATGGAAACCACATCTAATACACTTATATTTACAGGACCACCTTACAGTACTAGAATCATGGCTGAGCTACTGGAGAGTTAAGGTGAACGTGGCCAAGTGCCAGGCTTTGCTTCTCTCCAAACGTAGGACACACCAACTCAACACACCTCTAAAACTATTAGGCGAGGACATTCACTGGGGGAACCAGGTCAAATATCTGGGAGTCATACTCGACAGAGGCCTGACTTGGGACCCTCACATTACCAACACGTTAAAAAAAGCAACATTTAGATTAACACAACTATATCCTATGCTTAACAGAACAAGCCCACTTTCACTACGGGCGGCCACTACTATATACGTATCTATGTTGCGCAGCATACTCACTTACGCATCACCATTCTGGGGCCATGCAGGTAACACACGCACACGCAGACTACAGTTATTCCAAAACAAGGTTTTGCGAATAATCACGAAGGCACCTAGATGTACAAGATTAACACTGCTTCACACTGACTTAAAAGTGCCTTTCATCAAACAACACCTCCGACACTTAGCAACAAAGTTCTACAAACAGGCTCACGCACATACAACATCAACACTCATTTCCTCACTGGGTAGATATGACCCCACCCACGACACACACAGACGGCCGCTGTCCTTACTGACCGCCTAGCTCACACCATACCACCAAAATAAAATATACATACTAATAAATTCTGCTTCACAGTTATGTTCCAGGTGACGCAGGGGCACATCTCCAGGGCCGCAGCTTAGCCCCAACGGAAATAATAATTTGATTGCATGCCTTTTCAGTTTCGAATAGGCAGCAGAAGAAGAGGTGCATGCCATTCCTGCCATAGACTCACTAACAAGGTATTTGCAAGGTAATACCTCTCCTTATTCCATAGCATAAGGTGATCCAAGCCCCCAGGGTTCCTGCATGATCTGTCGCGGGATTTTTCCTGGCAGGGTTTCTTTCTTGCCAGGTTTTTTCATCCCGCTCTTAGCGCGACACTTACCGTACTGTTTCATTTCACTATCTCATGATTCTCCATGGAAAGAGCTTATGAGCTTGGTACATGGGCAATCAATCCCGTTTCCTTCATTCGCGGTAGGGATACTAACCGTATGCGCATGTGAGACGGAGGTAGCTCGCTAGAGGTTGGCTCCCACGAGGGCTGGGCGGGCTCTACCGCCTGGGAGTACCAAGCTCATAAGCTCTAACCTGGCAAGAACAGCGCTATCGTGGATCGCAATGCAACCTAGCAGAGTAATACGTAACTAAGAAAACTAGGTTAGGCAACAGGTTGCGCTGTAATCATTTATTAAATGTAACGTTGGTTTTTCAAATTAATGATAAGTAAAAAGTTTCTCTATTAGCAGAATAATATCAAACAATGTTTCTAAATACTAAATTATGTAGTAAAATGTACAAAAATTTGAATTTTTTCTCTTAAAACGTATCTGTTTTAGCAATATAAAACTAACCTCTCATACATTGACTGCAATGATCGTGGGTGATGTCAGTTTTGTTCATTTAAGGTCGCATACTAATTGTTATCTTGTATTTCAGCTCCGCGCTTGGATACTGTAGTAATTACCAAATTTTTGGAACCCAGTCGAAGGCTGGGTAATAATATTCTAAATCAAGGTTTTTAATCTGGCGTTGACTAACGTCCGGACTATCGGCCGTTCCAAAAAGGTTGAGGCCCCGTGTGTAGAAGCTTCATAAAACTTTTATAAATTACATTTCAAAATTTAATAATGATGTAAATAGTTTTAGTAAATTTAAAAAGTGCCTTTGTTTCGTTTCTTTAATATTTTTCAAAATTTAACTATGTTAAAACTGTAAAAACTTGTAATATTTTAATTGTGTAAAAGGGGCAATTAAATTAAAAAGATTGCCAAGTTATGTTCAGAATTTATTTGCTTGATGTTTTGATAGAATCAAATCAGTGAATACACAAAAACAGTATCCATTTAGCAAAACTTTGTCTCACCATTTGTAAGACATGTGAACCTTTTGTATTTTTCGTTTGTACATCAGTTTGAAGTGCAGAGAGTATATCAGTTATTGCTATTTTCAAAGTAATAGGATGTAAAATCTTCAGAGCCATTATTGTACATCAGTTGAAAGTGTAGAGATTACATTAGTTATTGCTATTTTCAAAGTCTTCAGATCAAAGATTTTTACAGTCAGGTTTGTAGAACAGTTTAAAGTGCAGAGAGTACATCACGTATTGCTATTTTCAAAGTCTTCAGATCAAAGATTTTTAGTCAGGTTTGTAGAACAATTTGAGGTGCAGTGGGAACATCAGTTATTGCTATTATTAAAGCTATCAGATGAAAGACTTTTAGGGGAGATTTGTCCAAAAGCTATTGCTATTTTCAAAGTACAGTAATCAGATTAATGGCTTTCAGAACCATGTTGTTATATCAGTTTGAAGTGCAGAGAGTACATCGGTTATCGCTATTTTCTAAGTTATCAAATGCAAGATTTTCATACACGTGTTGTCCATTCAATGCAAAATAGAAATATGGTTAAACCGTTAGACATTTTCATTTCTCAAATCTTTACCTCGACTGCTTGCCTAAAGAGCTATGAACATGAATATAATATAGGCCTATATAAAACATATCCATATAAATTCCATCTTAGCTCAATAAAGACAAATTGAATTTTTGTTGCTTTTAAATAAATAGCTACAATTAATATAAACATATATATATACGTGGGACAGAATCATAATATTATGTGGCAAAAAAACTAAATCCAAATAATAGAGTAATATTTAAAAAAAAATGTAATAACACAAATGTCATCTACTTCAAGTTTAATAAAATGTATGTGTACTTGAATGGACGAATAAAAAGTAATTTATAAGTGATTGAAAATTGAAAAATTTTGTGCTAAACAACACCATATTAAAAATCTTTATTTAAAGTAATTAGGCCCAGCCTTTCGACAGTGTCTTTCAAAAATTGTCTGACTTGAGAAATATAGTCTCTACGAAACTACACTAACATGCAAGATCCAACATGCGAATATGATAAAATCATTAACTGATCAAAACTGACAACACTACGATCATTTCAGTCTGTTATTGAGAGGTTGGTTTTATATAGGTAAAACGAATGGGGTTTTTAAGACAAAAATCAAATATTTGTACGTTTTACTATATAATTTAGTAATTAAAAACATTATTTGATATAATTCTGCCAATAGAGAGTTTTCTTACTTGTGATTAATTTGAAAAACAAATATTACATTGTATAACTGATTACAGCGCTACCTGTTGAATGAGATGGGTAATGTATTTGAAAAAATATTGCTCAAACATATCAACAAGCACACCCAAACACACAACATACTGAAGCCAGAGCAATTATCTTTAGGATAAAACACTCGGCCAAGCATCAGCTGATGAGAGTGGTGGAGCATGCAACCAAGGGTTTTAACAATTACTGCTCGACTAGTCTTCCAGGGCATTGAAAAGGCCTTTAACCGTTCTGGCAGAACAGGCTCATACTTGTCCAACCGTAAGTTTAATGTTGATGTAGGCCAAGCTCAATCTACGGGCCAGAGTCCCTCAGGGCTCAATTATTGGGCCCGTATTGTTCAACATCTACATCAACGACATTCCGACAACACTCAACACACAAGTGGTAATATTTGCAGATGACACCGCGTAGTCATGGAAACCACATTTAATACACATATATTTACAGGATCACCTTACAGTACTAGAATCACGGCTGAGCTACTGGAGAGTTAATGTGAACGTGCCCAAGTGCCAGGCTCTGCTTCTCTCCAAACGTAGGACACACCAACTCAACACACCACTAAAACTATTAGTCGAGGACATCCACTGGGGGAACCAGGTCAAATATCTGGGATTCATACTCGACAGAGGCCTGACTTGGGACCCTCACATTAACAACACATTAAAGAAAGCAACATTAAGATTAACACAACTATATCCTATGCTTGACAGAACAAGCCCGCTTTCACTACGGGCGGCCACTACTATATACGTATCTGTGTTGCGCAGCATACTCACGTTTCACCCGTATGAGACCATACAGGTAACTCACGCACACGCAGACTCCAGTTATTCCAAAACAAGGTTTGCGAATAATCACGAAGGCACCTAGATGTACAAGATTAACACTGCTTCACACTGACTTGAAAGTGCCTTTAATCAAACAACACCTCCGACACTTAGCAACAAGTTTCTACAAACAGGCTCATGCACATACAACATCCACACTCATTTCCTCACTGGGTAGATATAATCCCACCCACGACACACACAGACGGCCACTGTCCCTACTGACCACCTAGTTCCAAAAATAATGCAACAAAATAAATATAAATATATACCAATAGATTCTGCTTCACTTTTATGTTCCAGGTAACGCAGGGGCACATCCCCAGTTCCGCAACTTAGCCCCAACGGATATACTAATTTAATTGCATGCATTTTTAGTTTCGAGCAGGCAGCAGAAGAAGAGGCGCATGTCATTCTTGACATAGATTCACTAACAAGGTATTTGTAAGGTATTATCCCTCCTTATTCCTTAGCATAAGGTGATCCAAGCCCCCAAGGTTTCCTGCCTGACCTGTCGTGGGATTTTTCCTGGCTGAGTTTCTTTCTTGCCAGGTTTTCCACTTACCGTAATGTTTCATTTCACTATCTCCTGGTTCTCCATTGGAAGAGCTAATGAGCTTGGTACATGGGCAATCAATCCTGTTTCCTTCATTCGCGGTAGGAATACTAACCGCATGCGCAATGTGCGACGGAGGTAGCTCGCTAGAGGTTGGCTGCCACGAGGGCTGGGCGGGTTTTTGGGGGCCCAAACCCGGAAAAAAATCGTAAATGTACAGCAATGCTAATCTGAAAGAAATGGTAGGACGTACATATACAGGAATGCACCCACTGGTCGTTGCGCGATCGCAAGTACTGGTACGTGAATGATAAGCAAAGGGTTAAAACGGAAATTTTAAAGGGTTACACCATATGACCAAGATGTTAACTAAATTCATTATTAGAGTATATCCTGAAGGCCTATATAACATTAAAGAATCGAGAATCAACTTAAGAATCGAGAATCAAAAGTCAAGTATGATCATAATCGAAAATTTTAGGGTATCGGCCCATCCTTAAATTAGAGCTTTGGAAGCTTTAGACAGTTAAATTGATAATTAATTCTTGTGTTTGAATATAATCGTTGATTTGATTACTATAAAACATATTATGTATTCTTAATAAATCAAAATATTTTAAATCTAAGGGGTGTTTTAATTTATGTATTTTTTCAATGTTTTTCGGCAGTAACGTATTAGCATCTTCAGGGAAATCACCCTAGGTTAAATCATAGTTTTTCCTGAAGAGGCTTATACATTTTTTGGCGAAAAGTTATGAAAAATATATACAGTAAATTAAAATAATTAATGTGTTTGGAATGTTTTTATTTACTAATTATATTTCAAGAAAACGTATCACAGTATTTAATAAATAAATAAAATAACACACACACACACACACACACACACACACTCACTCACACACACACACACACACACACACACACACACACACACACACACACACACACATATATATATTAAAAAGACATTTTTTTGGTCAATAATTGCTTCTCCTTCCTATTTTTAGATCAAATTTTAGAAAAATTTGACAAAACAAAAATATATGGATCGAAAGTATTTGTCATTTAAGAATTAAAAGTAATTGTTTTCACGGAATTAGTGTGAGTGTGAGAAAACAGTTAAAATTGGTTAATATGTTCATAAACAAAAGTATATAATTCAAGTATGTGAAGAAAGTTTTCTTTTTCCCGGGTCTGGGCCCCCAAAACCAGCCCAGCCTTTGTGGTAGCCAACTTCTAGTGAGCTACCTCCGTCTCACTTGCGCATGCGGCTAGTATCCCTACCGCGAAGGAAGGAAACGGGATTAATTGCCCATGTACCAAGCTCATTAGCTCTTCCTATGGAGAATTAGGAGATAGTGAAATGAAACAGTATAAAAATCCTGGCAAGAAAGAAACCTAGCCAGGAAAAATCCCGCGACAGATCATGCAGGAACCCTGGGGGTTTGGATCACCTTATGCTAAGGAATACGGAGAGGTATTTCCTTGCAAATACCTTGTTAGTGAGTCTGTGGCAAGAATGGCATGTACCTCTTCTTTTGCTGCCTACTCGAAACTGAAAAGGCATGCAATTAAATTAGTAGTCTACTTCCGTTGGGGCTAAGCTGCGACCCTGGAGATGTGCCGCTGCGTCACCTGTAACATAACTGTGAAGCAAAATTTATTAGTATGTATATTTTATTTTGGTGGTATGGTGTGAGCTAGGCGGTCAGTAAGGATTTTTTTTCTTGCCCGGGTCTGAGACCCCCAAAACCCAGCCAACCTCTAGCGAGCTACCTCCGCCTCACACTCGCATGCGGTTAGTATCCCTACCGCGAGTGAAGGAAACGGGATTGATTGCCCATGTACCAAGCTCATAAGCTCTTTCCATGGATAATCAGGAGATAGTGAAATGAAACAGTACTGAAAGTGTCGCGCTAAGGCGGGATGAAAAAAAACCTGGCAAGAACATTTTATTTTTTATTTTTTTTAACCCGGGTCTGAGCCCCCAAAACCCGCCCAGCCCTCGTGGCAGCCAACCTCTAGCGAGCTACCTCCGTCTCACATGCGCATGCGGTTAGTATCCCTACCGCGAATGAAGGAAACGGGATTGATTGCCCATGTACCAAGCTCATAAGCTCTAACCTGGCAAGAACAGCGCTATCGTGGATCGCAATGCAACCTAGCAGAGTAATACGTAACTAAGAAAACTAGGTTAGGCAACAGGTTGCGCTGTAATCAATTATTAAATGTAACATTGGTTTTTCAAATTAATGACAAGTAAAAAGTTTCTCTATTAGCAGAATAATATCAAACAATGTTTCTTAATACTAAATTATGTAGTAAAATGTACAAATATTTGAATTTTTTCTCTTAAAACGTATCTGTTTTAGCAATATAAAACTAACCTCTCATACATTGACTGCAATGATCGTGGGTGATGTCAGTTTTGTTCATTTAAGGTCGCATTCTACTTGTTATCTTGTGTTTCAGCTCTGCGCTTGGTGAAAGTAGTCCATTACCTTAGTAACCAAAATTTTGGAACCCAGTCGAAGGCTGGGTAATAATATTCTAAATCAAGGTTTTTAATCCGGCGTTGACTAACGTCCGGACTATCGGCCGTTCCAAAAAGGTTGAGGCCCCGTGTGTAGAAGCTTCATAAAACTTTTATAAATTACATTTCAAAATTTAATAATGATGTAAATAGTTTTAGTAAATTTAAAAAGTGCCTTTGTTAAATTACATTTCAAAATTTAATAATGATGTAAATAGTTTTAGTAAATTTAAAAAGTGCCTTTGTTTCGTTTCTTTAATATTTTTCAAAATTTAACTATGTTAAAACAGTAAAAACTTGTAATATTTTAATTGTGTAAAAGGGGCAATTAAATTAAAAAGATTGCCAAGTTATGTTCAGAATTTATTTGCTTGATGTTTTGATAGAATCAAATCAGTGAATACACAAAAACAGTATCCATTTAGCAAAACTTTGTCTCACCATTTGTAAGACATGTGAACCTTTTGTATTTTTCGTTTGTACATCAGTTTGAAGTGCAGAGAGTATATCAGTTATTGCTATTTTCAAAGTAATAGGATGTAAAATCTTCAGAGCCATTATTGTACATCAGTTGAAAGTGTAGAGATTACATTAGTTATTGCTATTTTCAAAGTAATCAGGTTAATGATTTTCATACCATGTTTGTGCATCAGTTTGTAGCGCACAGGATTCATCAGTTGTAGCTATTTTCAATGTAATAGGATGTATAATTTTCAGAGTCGGGTTTGTAGATCAGTTTGAAGTGCAGAGAGTACATCAGTTATTGCTATTTTCAAAGTACAGTATCAGATTATTCTCTTTCAGAGCCAGGGTTTTACATCATTTTGAAGTGCAGAGAGTACATCATTTATTGATATTTTCAAAGTCTTCAGATCAAAGATTTTTACAGTCAGGTTTGTAGAACAGTTTAAAGTGCAGAGAGTACATCACGTATTGCTATTTTCAAAGTCTTCAGATCAAAGATTTTTAGTCAGGTTTGTAGAACAATTTGAGGTGCAGTGGGAACATCAGTTATTGCTATTATTAAAGCTATCAGATGAAAGACTTTTAGGGGAGATTTGTCCAAAAGCTATTGCTATTTTCAAAGTACAGTAATCAGATTAATGGCTTTCAGAACCATGTCGTTATATCAGTTTGAAGTGCAGAGAGTACATCGGTTATCGCTATTTTCTAAGTTATCAAATGCAAGATTTTCATACACGTGTTGTCCATTCAATGCAAAATAGAAATATGGTTAAACCGTTAGACATTTTCATTTCTCAAATCTTTACCTCGACTGCTTGCCTAAAGAGCTATGAACATGAATATAATATAGGCCTATATAAAACATATCCATATAAATTCCATCTTAGCTCAATAAAGACAAATTGAATTTTTGTTGCTTTTAAATAAATAGCTACAATTAATATAAACATATATATATACGTGGGACAGAATCATAATATTATGTAATATATGCAAATATGGCCACTTGTGTGTTGAGTGTTGTCGGTATGTCGTTGATGTAGATGTTGAACAATACGGGCCCAATACCTGGCAAGAACTTTTTTTTTTTTTTTTTTTTTTTTTTTTTTTTTACCCGGGTCTGAGCCCCCAAAACCCGCCCAGCCCTCGTGGCAGCCAACCTCTAGCGAGCTACCTCCGTCTCACATGCGCATGCGGTTAGTATCCCTACCGCGAATGAAGGAAACGGGATTGATTGCCCATGTACCAAGCTCATAAGCTCTTTCCATGGAGAATCAGGAGATAGTGAAATGAAACAGTACGGTAAGTGTCGCGCTAAGAGCGGGATGAAAAAACCTGGCAAGAAAGAAACCCTGCCAGGAAAAATCCCGCGACAGATCATGCAGGAACCCTGGGGGCTTGGATCACCTTATGCTATGGAATAAGGAGAGGTATTACCTTGCAAATACCTTGTTAGTGAGTCTATGGCAGGAATGGCATGCACCTCTTCTTCTGCTGCCTACTCGAAACTGAAAAGGCATGCAATCAAATTATTACTTCCGTTGGGGCTAAAGCCTGGCAAGAACAGCGCTATCGTGGATCGTAATGCTACCTAGCAGAGTAATACGTAACTAAGAAAACTAGGTTAGGCAACAGGTTGCGCTGTAATCAATTATTAAATGTAACATTGGTTTTTCAAATTAATGACAAGTAAAAAGTTTCTCTATTAGCAGAATAATATCAAACAATGTTTCTTAATACTAAATTATGTAGTAAAATGTACAAATATTTGAATTTTTTCTCTTAAAACGTATCTGTTTTAGCAATATAAAACTAACCTCTCATACATTGACTGCAATGATCGTGGGTGATGTCAGTTTTGTTCATTTAAGGTCGCATTCTACTTGTTATCTTGTGTTTCAGCTCTGCGCTTGGTGAAAGTACTCCATTACCTTAGTAACCAAATTTTTGGAACCCAGTCGAAGGCTGGGTAATAATATTCTAAATCAAGGTTTTTAATCCGGCGTTGACTAACGTCCGGACTATCGGCCGTTCCAAAAAGGTTGAGGCCCCGTGTGTAGAAGCTTCATAAAACTTTTATAAATTACATTTCAAAATTTAATAATGATGTAAATAGTTTTAGTAAATTTAAAAAGTGCCTTTGTTAAATTACATTTCAAAATTTAATAATGATGTAAATAGTTTTAGTAAATTTAAAAAGTGCCTTTGTTTCGTTTCTTTAATATTTTTCAAAATTTAACTATGTTAAAACAGTAAAAACTTGTAATATTTTAATTGTGTAAAAGGGGCAATTAAATTAAAAAGATTGCCAAGTTATGTTCAGAATTTATTTGCTTGATGTTTTGATAGAATCAAATCAGTGAATACACAAAAACAGTATCCATTTAGCAAAACTTTGTCTCACCATTTGTAAGACATGTGAACCTTTTGTATTTTTCGTTTGTACATCAGTTTGAAGTGCAGAGAGTATATCAGTTATTGCTATTTTCAAAGTAATAGGATGTAAAATCTTCAGAGCCATTATTGTACATCAGTTGAAAGTGTAGAGATTACATTAGTTATTGCTATTTTCAAAGTAATCAGGTTAATGATTTTCATACCATGTTTGTGCATCAGTTTGTAGCGCACAGGATTCATCAGTTGTAGCTATTTTCAATGTAATAGGATGTATAATTTTCAGAGTCGGGTTTGTAGATCAGTTTGAAGTGCAGAGAGTACATCAGTTATTGCTATTTTCAAAGTACAGTATCAGATTATTCTCTTTCAGAGCCAGGGTTTTACATCATTTTGAAGTGCAGAGAGTACATCATTTATTGATATTTTCAAAGTCTTCAGATCAAAGATTTTTACAGTCAGGTTTGTAGAACAGTTTAAAGTGCAGAGAGTACATCACGTATTGCTATTTTCAAAGTCTTCAGATCAAAGATTTTTAGTCAGGTTTGTAGAACAATTTGAGGTGCAGTGGGAACATCAGTTATTGCTATTATTAAAGCTATCAGATGAAAGACTTTTAGGGGAGATTTGTCCAAAAGCTATTGCTATTTTCAAAGTACAGTAATCAGATTAATGGCTTTCAGAACCATGTCGTTATATCAGTTTGAAGTGCAGAGAGTACATCGGTTATCGCTATTTTCTAAGTTATCAAATGCAAGATTTTCATACACGTGTTGTCCATTCAATGCAAAATAGAAATATGGTTAAACCGTTAGACATTTTCATTTCTCAAATCTTTACCTCGACTGCTTGCCTAAAGAGCTATGAACATGAATATAATATAGGCCTATATAAAACATATCCATATAAATTCCATCTTAGCTCAATAAAGACAAATTGAATTTTTGTTGCTTTTAAATAAATAGCTACAATTAATATAAACATATATATATACGTGGGACAGAATCATAATATTATGTAATATATGCAAATATGGCCACTTGTGTGTTGAGTGTTGTCGGTATGTCGTTGATGTAGATGTTGAACAATACGGGCCCAATACCTGGCAAGAACAGCGCTATCGTGGATCGTAATGCTACCTAGCAGAGTAATACGTAACTAAGAAAACTAGGTTAGGCAACAGGTTGCGCTGTAATCAATTATTAAATGTAACATTGGTTTTTCAAATTAATGACAAGTAAAAAGTTTCTCTATTGGCAGAATAATATCAAACAATGTTTCTTAATACTAAATTATGTAGTAAAATGTACAAATATTTGAATTTTTTCTCTTAAAACGTATCTGTTTTAGCAATATAAAACTAACCTCTCATACATTGACTGCAATGATCGTGGGTGATGTCAGTTTTGTTCATTTAAGTTCGCATTCTACTTGTTATCTTGTGTTTCAGCTCTGCGCTTGGTGAAAGTAGTCTTCCGAGATTAGGTTTTCACAAGCCAACTTTAATTTCTCTTCACCGTAGGCGACAGCCAAGTCCCACAGTTCTGTGAACACAGAATGTAAAGTCATTACCTTAGTAACCAAATTTTTGGAACCCAGTCGAAGGCTGGGTAATAATATTCTAAATCAAGGTTTTTAATCCGGCGTTGACTAACGTCCGGACTATCGGCCGTTCCAAAAAGGTTGAGGCCCCGTGTGTAGAAGCTTCATAAAACTTTTATAAATTACATTTCAAAATTTAATAATGATGTAAATAGTTTTAGTAAATTTAAAAAGTGCCTTTGTTAAATTACATTTCAAAATTTAATAATGATGTAAATAGTTTTAGTAAATTTAAAAAGTGCCTTTGTTTCGTTTCTTTAATATTTTTCAAAATTTAACTATGTTAAAACAGTAAAAACTTGTAATATTTTAATTGTGTAAAAGGGGCAATTAAATTAAAAAGATTGCCAAGTTATGTTCAGAATTTATTTGCTTGATGTTTTGATAGAATCAAATCAGTGAATACACAAAAACAGTATCCATTTAGCAAAACTTTGTCTCACCATTTGTAAGACATGTGAACCTTTTGTATTTTTCGTTTGTACATCAGTTTGAAGTGCAGAGAGTATATCAGTTATTGCTATTTTCAAAGTAATAGGATGTAAAATCTTCAGAGCCATTATTGTACATCAGTTGAAAGTGTAGAGATTACATTAGTTATTGCTATTTTCAAAGTAATCAGGTTAATGATTTTCATACCATGTTTGTGCATCAGTTTGTAGCGCACAGGATTCATCAGTTGTAGCTATTTTCAATGTAATAGGATGTATAATTTTCAGAGTCGGGTTTGTAGATCAGTTTGAAGTGCAGAGAGTACATCAGTTATTGCTATTTTCAAAGTACAGTATCAGATTATTCTCTTTCAGAGCCAGGGTTTTACATCATTTTGAAGTGCAGAGAGTACATCATTTATTGATATTTTCAAAGTCTTCAGATCAAAGATTTTTACAGTCAGGTTTGTAGAACAGTTTAAAGTGCAGAGAGTACATCACGTATTGCTATTTTCAAAGTCTTCAGATCAAAGATTTTTAGTCAGGTTTGTAGAACAATTTGAGGTGCAGTGGGAACATCAGTTATTGCTATTATTAAAGCTATCAGATGAAAGACTTTTAGGGGAGATTTGTCCAAAAGCTATTGCTATTTTCAAAGTACAGTAATCAGATTAATGGCTTTCAGAACCATGTCGTTATATCAGTTTGAAGTGCAGAGAGTACATCGGTTATCGCTATTTTCTAAGTTATCAAATGCAAGATTTTCATACACGTGTTGTCCATTCAATGCAAAATAGAAATATGGTTAAACCGTTAGACATTTTCATTTCTCAAATCTTTACCTCGACTGCTTGCCTAAAGAGCTATGAACATGAATATAATATAGGCCTATATAAAACATATCCATATAAATTCCATCTTAGCTCAATAAAGACAAATTGAATTTTTGTTGCTTTTAAATAAATAGCTACAATTAATATAAACATATATATATACGTGGGACAGAATCATAATATTATGTAATATATGCAAATATGGCCACTTGTGTGTTGAGTGTTGTCGGTATGTCGTTGATGTAGATGTTGAACAATACGGGCCCAATACCTGGCAAGAACAGCGCTATCGTGGATCGTAATGCTACCTAGCAGAGTAATACGTAACTAAGAAAACTAGGTTAGGCAACAGGTTGCGCTGTAATCAATTATTAAATGTAACATTGGTTTTTCAAATTAATGACAAGTAAAAAGTTTCTCTATTGGCAGAATAATATCAAACAATGTTTCTTAATACTAAATTATGTAGTAAAATGTACAAATATTTGAATTTTTTCTCTTAAAACGTATCTGTTTTAGCAATATAAAACTAACCTCTCATACATTGACTGCAATGATCGTGGGTGATGTCAGTTTTGTTCATTTAAGTTCGCATTCTACTTGTTATCTTGTGTTTCAGCTCTGCGCTTGGTGAAAGTAGTCTTCCGAGATTAGGTTTTCACAAGCCAACTTTAATTTCTCTTCACCGTAGGCGACAGCCAAGTCCCACAGTTCTGTGAACACAGAATGTAAAGTCATTACCTTAGTAACCAAATTTTTGGAACCCAGTCGAAGGCTGGGTAATAATATTCTAAATCAAGGTTTTTAATCCGGCGTTGACTAACGTCCGGACTATCGGCCGTTCCAAAAAGGTTGAGGCCCCGTGTGTAGAAGCTTCATAAAACTTTTATAAATTACATTTCAAAATTTAATAATGATGTAAATAGTTTTAGTAAATTTAAAAAGTGCCTTTGTTAAATTACATTTCAAAATTTAATAATGATGTAAATAGTTTTAGTAAATTTAAAAAGTGCCTTTGTTTCGTTTCTTTAATATTTTTCAAAATTTAACTATGTTAAAACAGTAAAAACTTGTAATATTTTAATTGTGTAAAAGGGGCAATTAAATTAAAAAGATTGCCAAGTTATGTTCAGAATTTATTTGCTTGATGTTTTGATAGAATCAAATCAGTGAATACACAAAAACAGTATCCATTTAGCAAAACTTTGTCTCACCATTTGTAAGACATGTGAACCTTTTGTATTTTTCGTTTGTACATCAGTTTGAAGTGCAGAGAGTATATCAGTTATTGCTATTTTCAAAGTAATAGGATGTAAAATCTTCAGAGCCATTATTGTACATCAGTTGAAAGTGTAGAGATTACATTAGTTATTGCTATTTTCAAAGTAATCAGGTTAATGATTTTCATACCATGTTTGTGCATCAGTTTGTAGCGCACAGGATTCATCAGTTGTAGCTATTTTCAATGTAATAGGATGTATAATTTTCAGAGTCGGGTTTGTAGATCAGTTTGAAGTGCAGAGAGTACATCAGTTATTGCTATTTTCAAAGTACAGTATCAGATTATTCTCTTTCAGAGCCAGGGTTTTACATCATTTTGAAGTGCAGAGAGTACATCATTTATTGATATTTTCAAAGTCTTCAGATCAAAGATTTTTACAGTCAGGTTTGTAGAACAGTTTAAAGTGCAGAGAGTACATCACGTATTGCTATTTTCAAAGTCTTCAGATCAAAGATTTTTAGTCAGGTTTGTAGAACAATTTGAGGTGCAGTGGGAACATCAGTTATTGCTATTATTAAAGCTATCAGATGAAAGACTTTTAGGGGAGATTTGTCCAAAAGCTATTGCTATTTTCAAAGTACAGTAATCAGATTAATGGCTTTCAGAACCATGTCGTTATATCAGTTTGAAGTGCAGAGAGTACATCGGTTATCGCTATTTTCTAAGTTATCAAATGCAAGATTTTCATACACGTGTTGTCCATTCAATGCAAAATAGAAATATGGTTAAACCGTTAGACATTTTCATTTCTCAAATCTTTACCTCGACTGCTTGCCTAAAGAGCTATGAACATGAATATAATATAGGCCTATATAAAACATATCCATATAAATTCCATCTTAGCTCAATAAAGACAAATTGAATTTTTGTTGCTTTTAAATAAATAGCTACAATTAATATAAACATATATATATACGTGGGACAGAATCATAATATTATGTAATATATGCAAATATGGCCACTTGTGTGTTGAGTGTTGTCGGTATGTCGTTGATGTAGATGTTGAACAATACGGGCCCAATACCTGGCAAGAACTTTTTTTTTTTTTTTTTTTTTTTTTTTTTTTTTTACCCGGGTCTGAGCCCCCAAAACCCGCCCAGCCCTCGTGGCAGCCAACCTCTAGCGAGCTACCTCCGTCTCACATGCGCATGCGGTTAGTATCCCTACCGCGAATGAAGGAAACGGGATTGATTGCCCATGTACCAAGCTCATAAGCTCTTTCCATGGAGAATCAGGAGATAGTGAAATGAAACAGTACGGTAAGTGTCGCGCTAAGAGCGGGATGAAAAAACCTGGCAAGAAAGAAACCCTGCCAGGAAAAATCCCGCGACAGATCATGCAGGAACCCTGGGGGCTTGGATCACCTTATGCTATGGAATAAGGAGAGGTATTACCTTGCAAATACCTTGTTAGTGAGTCTATGGCAGGAATGGCATGCACCTCTTCTTCTGCTGCCTACTCGAAACTGAAAAGGCATGCAATCAAATTATTACTTCCGTTGGGGCTAAAGCCTGGCAAGAACAGCGCTATCGTGGATCGTAATGCTACCTAGCAGAGTAATACGTAACTAAGAAAACTAGGTTAGGCAACAGGTTGCGCTGTAATCAATTATTAAATGTAACATTGGTTTTTCAAATTAATGACAAGTAAAAAGTTTCTCTATTAGCAGAATAATATCAAACAATGTTTCTTAATACTAAATTATGTAGTAAAATGTACAAATATTTGAATTTTTTCTCTTAAAACGTATCTGTTTTAGCAATATAAAACTAACCTCTCATACATTGACTGCAATGATCGTGGGTGATGTCAGTTTTGTTCATTTAAGGTCGCATTCTACTTGTTATCTTGTGTTTCAGCTCTGCGCTTGGTGAAAGTACTCCATTACCTTAGTAACCAAATTTTTGGAACCCAGTCGAAGGCTGGGTAATAATATTCTAAATCAAGGTTTTTAATCCGGCGTTGACTAACGTCCGGACTATCGGCCGTTCCAAAAAGGTTGAGGCCCCGTGTGTAGAAGCTTCATAAAACTTTTATAAATTACATTTCAAAATTTAATAATGATGTAAATAGTTTTAGTAAATTTAAAAAGTGCCTTTGTTAAATTACATTTCAAAATTTAATAATGATGTAAATAGTTTTAGTAAATTTAAAAAGTGCCTTTGTTTCGTTTCTTTAATATTTTTCAAAATTTAACTATGTTAAAACAGTAAAAACTTGTAATATTTTAATTGTGTAAAAGGGGCAATTAAATTAAAAAGATTGCCAAGTTATGTTCAGAATTTATTTGCTTGATGTTTTGATAGAATCAAATCAGTGAATACACAAAAACAGTATCCATTTAGCAAAACTTTGTCTCACCATTTGTAAGACATGTGAACCTTTTGTATTTTTCGTTTGTACATCAGTTTGAAGTGCAGAGAGTATATCAGTTATTGCTATTTTCAAAGTAATAGGATGTAAAATCTTCAGAGCCATTATTGTACATCAGTTGAAAGTGTAGAGATTACATTAGTTATTGCTATTTTCAAAGTAATCAGGTTAATGATTTTCATACCATGTTTGTGCATCAGTTTGTAGCGCACAGGATTCATCAGTTGTAGCTATTTTCAATGTAATAGGATGTATAATTTTCAGAGTCGGGTTTGTAGATCAGTTTGAAGTGCAGAGAGTACATCAGTTATTGCTATTTTCAAAGTACAGTATCAGATTATTCTCTTTCAGAGCCAGGGTTTTACATCATTTTGAAGTGCAGAGAGTACATCATTTATTGATATTTTCAAAGTCTTCAGATCAAAGATTTTTACAGTCAGGTTTGTAGAACAGTTTAAAGTGCAGAGAGTACATCACGTATTGCTATTTTCAAAGTCTTCAGATCAAAGATTTTTAGTCAGGTTTGTAGAACAATTTGAGGTGCAGTGGGAACATCAGTTATTGCTATTATTAAAGCTATCAGATGAAAGACTTTTAGGGGAGATTTGTCCAAAAGCTATTGCTATTTTCAAAGTACAGTAATCAGATTAATGGCTTTCAGAACCATGTCGTTATATCAGTTTGAAGTGCAGAGAGTACATCGGTTATCGCTATTTTCTAAGTTATCAAATGCAAGATTTTCATACACGTGTTGTCCATTCAATGCAAAATAGAAATATGGTTAAACCGTTAGACATTTTCATTTCTCAAATCTTTACCTCGACTGCTTGCCTAAAGAGCTATGAACATGAATATAATATAGGCCTATATAAAACATATCCATATAAATTCCATCTTAGCTCAATAAAGACAAATTGAATTTTTGTTGCTTTTAAATAAATAGCTACAATTAATATAAACATATATATATACGTGGGACAGAATCATAATATTATGTAATATATGCAAATATGGCCACTTGTGTGTTGAGTGTTGTCGGTATGTCGTTGATGTAGATGTTGAACAATACGGGCCCAATACCTGGCAAGAACAGCGCTATCGTGGATCGTAATGCTACCTAGCAGAGTAATACGTAACTAAGAAAACTAGGTTAGGCAACAGGTTGCGCTGTAATCAATTATTAAATGTAACATTGGTTTTTCAAATTAATGACAAGTAAAAAGTTTCTCTATTGGCAGAATAATATCAAACAATGTTTCTTAATACTAAATTATGTAGTAAAATGTACAAATATTTGAATTTTTTCTCTTAAAACGTATCTGTTTTAGCAATATAAAACTAACCTCTCATACATTGACTGCAATGATCGTGGGTGATGTCAGTTTTGTTCATTTAAGTTCGCATTCTACTTGTTATCTTGTGTTTCAGCTCTGCGCTTGGTGAAAGTAGTCTTCCGAGATTAGGTTTTCACAAGCCAACTTTAATTTCTCTTCACCGTAGGCGACAGCCAAGTCCCACAGTTCTGTGAACACAGAATGTAAAGTCATTACCTTAGTAACCAAATTTTTGGAACCCAGTCGAAGGCTGGGTAATAATATTCTAAATCAAGGTTTTTAATCCGGCGTTGACTAACGTCCGGACTATCGGCCGTTCCAAAAAGGTTGAGGCCCCGTGTGTAGAAGCTTCATAAAACTTTTATAAATTACATTTCAAAATTTAATAATGATGTAAATAGTTTTAGTAAATTTAAAAAGTGCCTTTGTTAAATTACATTTCAAAATTTAATAATGATGTAAATAGTTTTAGTAAATTTAAAAAGTGCCTTTGTTTCGTTTCTTTAATATTTTTCAAAATTTAACTATGTTAAAACAGTAAAAACTTGTAATATTTTAATTGTGTAAAAGGGGCAATTAAATTAAAAAGATTGCCAAGTTATGTTCAGAATTTATTTGCTTGATGTTTTGATAGAATCAAATCAGTGAATACACAAAAACAGTATCCATTTAGCAAAACTTTGTCTCACCATTTGTAAGACATGTGAACCTTTTGTATTTTTCGTTTGTACATCAGTTTGAAGTGCAGAGAGTATATCAGTTATTGCTATTTTCAAAGTAATAGGATGTAAAATCTTCAGAGCCATTATTGTACATCAGTTGAAAGTGTAGAGATTACATTAGTTATTGCTATTTTCAAAGTAATCAGGTTAATGATTTTCATACCATGTTTGTGCATCAGTTTGTAGCGCACAGGATTCATCAGTTGTAGCTATTTTCAATGTAATAGGATGTATAATTTTCAGAGTCGGGTTTGTAGATCAGTTTGAAGTGCAGAGAGTACATCAGTTATTGCTATTTTCAAAGTACAGTATCAGATTATTCTCTTTCAGAGCCAGGGTTTTACATCATTTTGAAGTGCAGAGAGTACATCATTTATTGATATTTTCAAAGTCTTCAGATCAAAGATTTTTACAGTCAGGTTTGTAGAACAGTTTAAAGTGCAGAGAGTACATCACGTATTGCTATTTTCAAAGTCTTCAGATCAAAGATTTTTAGTCAGGTTTGTAGAACAATTTGAGGTGCAGTGGGAACATCAGTTATTGCTATTATTAAAGCTATCAGATGAAAGACTTTTAGGGGAGATTTGTCCAAAAGCTATTGCTATTTTCAAAGTACAGTAATCAGATTAATGGCTTTCAGAACCATGTCGTTATATCAGTTTGAAGTGCAGAGAGTACATCGGTTATCGCTATTTTCTAAGTTATCAAATGCAAGATTTTCATACACGTGTTGTCCATTCAATGCAAAATAGAAATATGGTTAAACCGTTAGACATTTTCATTTCTCAAATCTTTACCTCGACTGCTTGCCTAAAGAGCTATGAACATGAATATAATATAGGCCTATATAAAACATATCCATATAAATTCCATCTTAGCTCAATAAAGACAAATTGAATTTTTGTTGCTTTTAAATAAATAGCTACAATTAATATAAACATATATATATACGTGGGACAGAATCATAATATTATGTAATATATGCAAATATGGCCACTTGTGTGTTGAGTGTTGTCGGTATGTCGTTGATGTAGATGTTGAACAATACGGGCCCAATACCTGGCAAGAACTTTTTTTTTTTTTTTTTTTTTTTTTTTTTTTTTTTACCCGGGTCTGAGCCCCCAAAACCCGCCCAGCCCTCGTGGCAGCCAACCTCTAGCGAGCTACCTCCGTCTCACATGCGCATGCGGTTAGTATCCCTACCGCGAATGAAGGAAACGGGATTGATTGCCCATGTACCAAGCTCATAAGCTCTTTCCATGGAGAATCAGGAGATAGTGAAATGAAACAGTACGGTAAGTGTCGCGCTAAGAGCGGGATGAAAAAACCTGGCAAGAAAGAAACCCTGCCAGGAAAAATCCCGCGACAGATCATGCAGGAACCCTGGGGGCTTGGATCACCTTATGCTATGGAATAAGGAGAGGTATTACCTTGCAAATACCTTGTTAGTGAGTCTATGGCAGGAATGGCATGCACCTCTTCTTCTGCTGCCTACTCGAAACTGAAAAGGCATGCAATCAAATTATTACTTCCGTTGGGGCTAAAGCCTGGCAAGAACAGCGCTATCGTGGATCGTAATGCTACCTAGCAGAGTAATACGTAACTAAGAAAACTAGGTTAGGCAACAGGTTGCGCTGTAATCAATTATTAAATGTAACATTGGTTTTTCAAATTAATGACAAGTAAAAAGTTTCTCTATTAGCAGAATAATATCAAACAATGTTTCTTAATACTAAATTATGTAGTAAAATGTACAAATATTTGAATTTTTTCTCTTAAAACGTATCTGTTTTAGCAATATAAAACTAACCTCTCATACATTGACTGCAATGATCGTGGGTGATGTCAGTTTTGTTCATTTAAGGTCGCATTCTACTTGTTATCTTGTGTTTCAGCTCTGCGCTTGGTGAAAGTACTCCATTACCTTAGTAACCAAATTTTTGGAACCCAGTCGAAGGCTGGGTAATAATATTCTAAATCAAGGTTTTTAATCCGGCGTTGACTAACGTCCGGACTATCGGCCGTTCCAAAAAGGTTGAGGCCCCGTGTGTAGAAGCTTCATAAAACTTTTATAAATTACATTTCAAAATTTAATAATGATGTAAATAGTTTTAGTAAATTTAAAAAGTGCCTTTGTTAAATTACATTTCAAAATTTAATAATGATGTAAATAGTTTTAGTAAATTTAAAAAGTGCCTTTGTTTCGTTTCTTTAATATTTTTCAAAATTTAACTATGTTAAAACAGTAAAAACTTGTAATATTTTAATTGTGTAAAAGGGGCAATTAAATTAAAAAGATTGCCAAGTTATGTTCAGAATTTATTTGCTTGATGTTTTGATAGAATCAAATCAGTGAATACACAAAAACAGTATCCATTTAGCAAAACTTTGTCTCACCATTTGTAAGACATGTGAACCTTTTGTATTTTTCGTTTGTACATCAGTTTGAAGTGCAGAGAGTATATCAGTTATTGCTATTTTCAAAGTAATAGGATGTAAAATCTTCAGAGCCATTATTGTACATCAGTTGAAAGTGTAGAGATTACATTAGTTATTGCTATTTTCAAAGTAATCAGGTTAATGATTTTCATACCATGTTTGTGCATCAGTTTGTAGCGCACAGGATTCATCAGTTGTAGCTATTTTCAATGTAATAGGATGTATAATTTTCAGAGTCGGGTTTGTAGATCAGTTTGAAGTGCAGAGAGTACATCAGTTATTGCTATTTTCAAAGTACAGTATCAGATTATTCTCTTTCAGAGCCAGGGTTTTACATCATTTTGAAGTGCAGAGAGTACATCATTTATTGATATTTTCAAAGTCTTCAGATCAAAGATTTTTACAGTCAGGTTTGTAGAACAGTTTAAAGTGCAGAGAGTACATCACGTATTGCTATTTTCAAAGTCTTCAGATCAAAGATTTTTAGTCAGGTTTGTAGAACAATTTGAGGTGCAGTGGGAACATCAGTTATTGCTATTATTAAAGCTATCAGATGAAAGACTTTTAGGGGAGATTTGTCCAAAAGCTATTGCTATTTTCAAAGTACAGTAATCAGATTAATGGCTTTCAGAACCATGTCGTTATATCAGTTTGAAGTGCAGAGAGTACATCGGTTATCGCTATTTTCTAAGTTATCAAATGCAAGATTTTCATACACGTGTTGTCCATTCAATGCAAAATAGAAATATGGTTAAACCGTTAGACATTTTCATTTCTCAAATCTTTACCTCGACTGCTTGCCTAAAGAGCTATGAACATGAATATAATATAGGCCTATATAAAACATATCCATATAAATTCCATCTTAGCTCAATAAAGACAAATTGAATTTTTGTTGCTTTTAAATAAATAGCTACAATTAATATAAACATATATATATACGTGGGACAGAATCATAATATTATGTAATATATGCAAATATGGCCACTTGTGTGTTGAGTGTTGTCGGTATGTCGTTGATGTAGATGTTGAACAATACGGGCCCAATACCTGGCAAGAACAGCGCTATCGTGGATCGTAATGCTACCTAGCAGAGTAATACGTAACTAAGAAAACTAGGTTAGGCAACAGGTTGCGCTGTAATCAATTATTAAATGTAACATTGGTTTTTCAAATTAATGACAAGTAAAAAGTTTCTCTATTGGCAGAATAATATCAAACAATGTTTCTTAATACTAAATTATGTAGTAAAATGTACAAATATTTGAATTTTTTCTCTTAAAACGTATCTGTTTTAGCAATATAAAACTAACCTCTCATACATTGACTGCAATGATCGTGGGTGATGCCAGTTTTGTTCATTTAAGTTCGCATTCTACTTGTTATCTTGTGTTTCAGCTCTGCGCTTGGTGAAAGTAGTCTTCCGAGATTAGGTTTTCACAAGCCAACTTTAATTTCTCTTCACCGTAGGCGACAGCCAAGTCCCACAGTTCTGTGAACACAGAATGTAAAGTCATTACCTTAGTAACCAAATTTTTGGAACCCAGTCGAAGGCTGGGTAATAATATTCTAAATCAAGGTTTTTAATCCGGCGTTGACTAACGTCCGGACTATCGGCCGTTCCAAAAAGGTTGAGGCCCCGTGTGTAGAAGCTTCATAAAACTTTTATAAATTACATTTCAAAATTTAATAATGATGTAAATAGTTTTAGTAAATTTAAAAAGTGCCTTTGTTAAATTACATTTCAAAATTTAATAATGATGTAAATAGTTTTAGTAAATTTAAAAAGTGCCTTTGTTTCGTTTCTTTAATATTTTTCAAAATTTAACTATGTTAAAACAGTAAAAACTTGTAATATTTTAATTGTGTAAAAGGGGCAATTAAATTAAAAAGATTGCCAAGTTATGTTCAGAATTTATTTGCTTGATGTTTTGATAGAATCAAATCAGTGAATACACAAAAACAGTATCCATTTAGCAAAACTTTGTCTCACCATTTGTAAGACATGTGAACCTTTTGTATTTTTCGTTTGTACATCAGTTTGAAGTGCAGAGAGTATATCAGTTATTGCTATTTTCAAAGTAATAGGATGTAAAATCTTCAGAGCCATTATTGTACATCAGTTGAAAGTGTAGAGATTACATTAGTTATTGCTATTTTCAAAGTAATCAGGTTAATGATTTTCATACCATGTTTGTGCATCAGTTTGTAGCGCACAGGATTCATCAGTTGTAGCTATTTTCAATGTAATAGGATGTATAATTTTCAGAGTCGGGTTTGTAGATCAGTTTGAAGTGCAGAGAGTACATCAGTTATTGCTATTTTCAAAGTACAGTATCAGATTATTCTCTTTCAGAGCCAGGGTTTTACATCATTTTGAAGTGCAGAGAGTACATCATTTATTGATATTTTCAAAGTCTTCAGATCAAAGATTTTTACAGTCAGGTTTGTAGAACAGTTTAAAGTGCAGAGAGTACATCACGTATTGCTATTTTCAAAGTCTTCAGATCAAAGATTTTTAGTCAGGTTTGTAGAACAATTTGAGGTGCAGTGGGAACATCAGTTATTGCTATTATTAAAGCTATCAGATGAAAGACTTTTAGGGGAGATTTGTCCAAAAGCTATTGCTATTTTCAAAGTACAGTAATCAGATTAATGGCTTTCAGAACCATGTCGTTATATCAGTTTGAAGTGCAGAGAGTACATCGGTTATCGCTATTTTCTAAGTTATCAAATGCAAGATTTTCATACACGTGTTGTCCATTCAATGCAAAATAGAAATATGGTTAAACCGTTAGACATTTTCATTTCTCAAATCTTTACCTCGACTGCTTGCCTAAAGAGCTATGAACATGAATATAATATAGGCCTATATAAAACATATCCATATAAATTCCATCTTAGCTCAATAAAGACAAATTGAATTTTTGTTGCTTTTAAATAAATAGCTACAATTAATATAAACATATATATATACGTGGGACAGAATCATAATATTATGTAATATATGCAAATATGGCCACTTGTGTGTTGAGTGTTGTCGGTATGTCGTTGATGTAGATGTTGAACAATACGGGCCCAATACCTGGCAAGAACAGCGCTATCGTGGATCGTAATGCTACCTAGCAGAGTAATACGTAACTAAGAAAACTAGGTTAGGCAACAGGTTGCGCTGTAATCAATTATTAAATGTAACATTGGTTTTTCAAATTAATGACAAGTAAAAAGTTTCTCTATTGGCAGAATAATATCAAACAATGTTTCTTAATACTAAATTATGTAGTAAAATGTACAAATATTTGAATTTTTTCTCTTAAAACGTATCTGTTTTAGCAATATAAAACTAACCTCTCATACATTGACTGCAATGATCGTGGGTGATGTCAGTTTTGTTCATTTAAGTTCGCATTCTACTTGTTATCTTGTGTGTCAGCTCTGCGCTTGGTGAAAGTAGTCTTCCGAGATTAGGTTTTCACAAGCCAACTTTAATTTCTCTTCACCGTAGGCGACAGCCAAGTCCCACAGTTCTGTGAACACAGAATGTAAAGTCATTACCTTAGTAACCAAATTTTTGGAACCCAGTCGAAGGCTGGGTAATAATATTCTAAATCAAGGTTTTTAATCCGGCGTTGACTAACGTCCGGACTATCGGCCGTTCCAAAAAGGTTGAGGCCCCGTGTGTAGAAGCTTCATAAAACTTTTATAAATTACATTTCAAAATTTAATAATGATGTAAATAGTTTTAGTAAATTTAAAAAGTGCCTTTGTTAAATTACATTTCAAAATTTAATAATGATGTAAATAGTTTTAGTAAATTTAAAAAGTGCCTTTGTTTCGTTTCTTTAATATTTTTCAAAATTTAACTATGTTAAAACAGTAAAAACTTGTAATATTTTAATTGTGTAAAAGGGGCAATTAAATTAAAAAGATTGCCAAGTTATGTTCAGAATTTATTTGCTTGATGTTTTGATAGAATCAAATCAGTGAATACACAAAAACAGTATCCATTTAGCAAAACTTTGTCTCACCATTTGTAAGACATGTGAACCTTTTGTATTTTTCGTTTGTACATCAGTTTGAAGTGCAGAGAGTATATCAGTTATTGCTATTTTCAAAGTAATAGGATGTAAAATCTTCAGAGCCATTATTGTACATCAGTTGAAAGTGTAGAGATTACATTAGTTATTGCTATTTTCAAAGTAATCAGGTTAATGATTTTCATACCATGTTTGTGCATCAGTTTGTAGCGCACAGGATTCATCAGTTGTAGCTATTTTCAATGTAATAGGATGTATAATTTTCAGAGTCGGGTTTGTAGATCAGTTTGAAGTGCAGAGAGTACATCAGTTATTGCTATTTTCAAAGTACAGTATCAGATTATTCTCTTTCAGAGCCAGGGTTTTACATCATTTTGAAGTGCAGAGAGTACATCATTTATTGATATTTTCAAAGTCTTCAGATCAAAGATTTTTACAGTCAGGTTTGTAGAACAGTTTAAAGTGCAGAGAGTACATCACGTATTGCTATTTTCAAAGTCTTCAGATCAAAGATTTTTAGTCAGGTTTGTAGAACAATTTGAGGTGCAGTGGGAACATCAGTTATTGCTATTATTAAAGCTATCAGATGAAAGACTTTTAGGGGAGATTTGTCCAAAAGCTATTGCTATTTTCAAAGTACAGTAATCAGATTAATGGCTTTCAGAACCATGTCGTTATATCAGTTTGAAGTGCAGAGAGTACATCGGTTATCGCTATTTTCTAAGTTATCAAATGCAAGATTTTCATACACGTGTTGTCCATTCAATGCAAAATAGAAATATGGTTAAACCGTTAGACATTTTCATTTCTCAAATCTTTACCTCGACTGCTTGCCTAAAGAGCTATGAACATGAATATAATATAGGCCTATATAAAACATATCCATATAAATTCCATCTTAGCTCAATAAAGACAAATTGAATTTTTGTTGCTTTTAAATAAATAGCTACAATTAATATAAACATATATATATACGTGGGACAGAATCATAATATTATGTAATATATGCAAATATGGCCACTTGTGTGTTGAGTGTTGTCGGTATGTCGTTGATGTAGATGTTGAACAATACGGGCCCAATACCTGGCAAGAACAGCGCTATCGTGGATCGTAATGCTACCTAGCAGAGTAATACGTAACTAAGAAAACTAGGTTAGGCAACAGGTTGCGCTGTAATCAATTATTAAATGTAACATTGGTTTTTCAAATTAATGACAAGTAAAAAGTTTCTCTATTGGCAGAATAATATCAAACAATGTTTCTTAATACTAAATTATGTAGTAAAATGTACAAATATTTGAATTTTTTCTCTTAAAACGTATCTGTTTTAGCAATATAAAACTAACCTCTCATACATTGACTGCAATGATCGTGGGTGATGTCAGTTTTGTTCATTTAAGTTCGCATTCTACTTGTTATCTTGTGTGTCAGCTCTGCGCTTGGTGAAAGTAGTCTTCCGAGATTAGGTTTTCACAAGCCAACTTTAATTTCTCTTCACCGTAGGCGATAGCCAAGTCCCACAGTTCTGTGAACACAGAATGTAAAGTCATTACCTTAGTAACCAAATTTTTGGAACCCAGTCGAAGGCTGGGTAATAATATTCTAAATCAAGGTTTTTAATCCGGCGTTGACTAACGTCCGGACTATCGGCCGTTCCAAAAAGGTTGAGGCCCCGTGTGTAGAAGCTTCATAAAACTTTTATAAATTACATTTCAAAATTTAATAATGATGTAAATAGTTTTAGTAAATTTAAAAAGTGCCTTTGTTAAATTACATTTCAAAATTTAATAATGATGTAAATAGTTTTAGTAAATTTAAAAAGTGCCTTTGTTTCGTTTCTTTAATATTTTTCAAAATTTAACTATGTTAAAACAGTAAAAACTTGTAATATTTTAATTGTGTAAAAGGGGCAATTAAATTAAAAAGATTGCCAAGTTATGTTCAGAATTTATTTGCTTGATGTTTTGATAGAATCAAATCAGTGAATACACAAAAACAGTATCCATTTAGCAAAACTTTGTCTCACCATTTGTAAGACATGTGAACCTTTTGTATTTTTCGTTTGTACATCAGTTTGAAGTGCAGAGAGTATATCAGTTATTGCTATTTTCAAAGTAATAGGATGTAAAATCTTCAGAGCCATTATTGTACATCAGTTGAAAGTGTAGAGATTACATTAGTTATTGCTATTTTCAAAGTAATCAGGTTAATGATTTTCATACCATGTTTGTGCATCAGTTTGTAGCGCACAGGATTCATCAGTTGTAGCTATTTTCAATGTAATAGGATGTATAATTTTCAGAGTCGGGTTTGTAGATCAGTTTGAAGTGCAGAGAGTACATCAGTTATTGCTATTTTCAAAGTACAGTATCAGATTATTCTCTTTCAGAGCCATTGTTTTACATCATTTTGAAGTGCAGAGAGTACATCATTTATTGATATTTTCAAAGTCTTCATATCAAAGATTTTTACAGTCAGGTTTGTAGAACAGTTTAAAGTGCAGAGAGTACATCACGTATTGCTATTTTCAAAGTACAGTATCAGATTATTCTCTTTCAGAGCCAGGGTTTTACATCATTTTGAAGTGCAGAGAGTACATCATTTATTGATATTTTCAAAGTCTTCAGATCAAAGATTTTTACAGTCAGGTTTAAAGAACAGTTTAAAGTGCAGAGAGTACATCACGTATTGCTATTTTCAAAGTCTTCAGATCAAAGATTTTTAGTCAGGTTTGTAGAACAATTTGAGGTGCAGTGGGAACATCAGTTATTGCTATTATTAAAGCTATCAGATGAAAGACTTTTAGGGGAGATTTGTCCAAAAGCTATTGCTATTTTCAAAGTACAGTAATCAGATTAATGGCTTTCAGAACCATGTTGTTATATCAGTTTGAAGTGCAGAGAGTACATCGGTTATCGCTATTTTCTAAGTTATCAAATGCAAGATTTTCATACACGTGTTGTCCATTCAATGCAAAATAGAAATATGGTTAAACCGTTAGACATTTTCATTTCTCAAATCTTTACCTCGACTGCTTGCCTAAAGAGCTATGAACATGAATATAATATAGGCCTATATAAAACATATCCATATAAATTCCATCTTAGCTCAATAAAGACAAATTGAATTTTTGTTGCTTTTAAATAAATAGCTACAATTAATATAAACATATATATATACGTGGGACAGAATCATAATATTATGTGGCAAAAAAACTAAATCCAAATAATAGAGTAATATTTAAAAAAAAATGTAATAACACAAATGTCATCTACTTCAAGTTTAATAAAATGTATGTGTACTTGAATGGACGAATAAAAAGTAATTTATAAGTGATTGAAAATTGAAAAATTTTGTGCTAAACAACACCATATTAAAAATCTTTATTTAAAGTAATTAGGCCCAGCCTTTCGACAGTGTCTTTCAAAAATTGTCTGACTTGAGAAATATAGTCTCTACGAAACTACACTAACATGCAAGATCCAACATGCGAATATGATAAAATCATTAACTGATCAAAACTGACAACACTACGATCATTTCAGTCTGTTATTGAGAGGTTGGTTTTATATAGGTAAAACGAATGGGGTTTTTAAGACAAAAATCAAATATTTGTACGTTTTACTATATAATTTAGTAATTAAAAACATTGTTTGATATAATTCTGCCAATAGAGAGTTTTCTTACTTGTGATTAATTTGAAAAACAAATATTACATTGTATTACTGATTACAGCGCTACCTGTTGAATGAGATGGGTTATGTATTTGAAAAAATATTGCTCAAACATATCAACAAGCACACCCAAACACACAACATACTGAAGCCAGAGCAATTATCTTTAGGATAAAACACTCGGCCAAGCATCAGCTGATGAGAGTGGTGGAGCATGCAACCAAGGGTTTTAACAATTACTGCTCGACTAGTCTTCCAGGGCATTGAAAAGGCCTTTAACCGTTCTGGCAGAACAGGCTCATACTTGTCCAACCGTAAGTTTAATGTTGATGTAGGCCAAGCTCAATCTACGGGCCAGAGTCCCTCAGGGCTCAATTATTGGGCCCGTATTGTTCAACATCTACATCAACGACATTCCGACAACACTCAACACACAAGTGGTAATATTTGCAGATGACACCGCGTAGTCATGGAAACCACATTTAATACACATATATTTACAGGATCACCTTACAGTACTAGAATCACGGCTGAGCTACTGGAGAGTTAATGTGAACGTGCCCAAGTGCCAGGCTCTGCTTCTCTCCAAACGTAGGACACACCAACTCAACACACCACTAAAACTATTAGTCGAGGACATCCACTGGGGGAACCAGGTCAAATATCTGGGATTCATACTCGACAGAGGCCTGACTTGGGACCCTCACATTAACAACACATTAAAGAAAGCAACATTAAGATTAACACAACTATATCCTATGCTTGACAGAACAAGCCCGCTTTCACTACGGGCGGCCACTACTATATACGTATCTGTGTTGCGCAGCATACTCACGTTTCACCCGTATGAGACCATACAGGTAACTCACGCACACGCAGACTCCAGTTATTCCAAAACAAGGTTTGCGAATAATCACGAAGGCACCTAGATGTACAAGATTAACACTGCTTCACACTGACTTGAAAGTGCCTTTAATCAAACAACACCTCCGACACTTAGCAACAAGTTTCTACAAACAGGCTCATGCACATACAACATCCACACTCATTTCCTCACTGGGTAGATATAATCCCACCCACGACACACACAGACGGCCACTGTCCCTACTGACCACCTAGTTCCAAAAATAATGCAACAAAATAAATATAAATATATACCAATAGATTCTGCTTCACTTTTATGTTCCAGGTAACGCAGGGGCACATCCCCAGTTCCGCAACTTAGCCCCAACGGATATACTAATTTAATTGCATGCATTTTTAGTTTCGAGCAGGCAGCAGAAGAAGAGGCGCATGTCATTCTTGACATAGATTCACTAACAAGGTATTTGTAAGGTATTATCCCTCCTTATTCCTTAGCATAAGGTGATCCAAGCCCCCAAGGTTTCCTGCCTGACCTGTCGTGGGATTTTTCCTGGCTGAGTTTCTTTCTTGCCAGGTTTTCCACTTACCGTAATGTTTCATTTCACTATCTCCTGGTTCTCCATTGGAAGAGCTAATGAGCTTGGTACATGGGCAATCAATCCTGTTTCCTTCATTCGCGGTAGGAATACTAACCGCATGCGCAATGTGCGACGGAGGTAGCTCGCTAGAGGTTGGCTGCCACGAGGGCTGGGCGGGTTTTTGGGGGCCCAAACCCGGAAAAAAATCGTAAATGTACAGCAATGCTAATCTGAAAGAAATGGTAGGACGTACATATACAGGAATGCACCCACTGGTCGTTGCGCGATCGCAAGTACTGGTACGTGAATGATAAGCAAAGGGTTAAAACGGAAATTTTAAAGGGTTACACCATATGACCAAGATGTTAACTAAATTCATTATTAGAGTATATCCTGAAGGCCTATATAACATTAAAGAATCGAGAATCAACTTAAGAATCGAGAATCAAAAGTCAAGTATGATCATAATCGAAAATTTTAGGGTATCGGCCCATCCTTAAATTAGAGCTTTGGAAGCTTTAGACAGTTAAATTGATAATTAATTCTTGTGTTTGAATATAATCGTTGATTTGATTACTATAAAACATATTATGTATTCTTAATAAATCAAAATATTTTAAATCTAAGGGGTGTTTTAATTTATGTATTTTTTCAATGTTTTTCGGCAGTAACGTATTAGCATCTTCAGGGAAATCACCCTAGGTTAAATCATAGTTTTTCCTGAAGAGGCTTATACATTTTTTGGCGAAAAGTTATGAAAAATATATACAGTAAATTAAAATAATTAATGTGTTTGGAATGTTTTTATTTACTAATTATATTTCAAGAAAACGTATCACAGTATTTAATAAATAAATAAAATAACACACACACACACACACACACACACTCACTCACACACACACACACACACACACACACACACACACACACACACACACACACACACATATATATATATATTAAAAAGACATTTTTTTGGTCAATAATTGCTTCTCCTTCCTATTTTTAGATCAAATTTTAGAAAAATTTGACAAAACAAAAATATATGGATCGAAAGTATTTGTCATTTAAGAATTAAAAGTAATTGTTTTCTCGGAATTAGTGTGAGTGTGAGAAAACAGTTAAAATTGGTTAATATGTTCATAAACAAAAGTATATAATTCAAGTATGTGAAGAAAGTTTTCTTTTTCCCGGGTCTGGGCCCCCAAAACCAGCCCAGCCTTTGTGGTAGCCAACTTCTAGTGAGCTACCTCCGTCTCACTTGCGCATGCGGCTAGTATCCCTACCGCGAAGGAAGGAAACGGGATTAATTGCCCATGTACCAAGCTCATTAGCTCTTCCTATGGAGAATTAGGAGATAGTGAAATGAAACAGTATAAAAATCCTGGCAAGAAAGAAACCTAGCCAGGAAAAATCCCGCGACAGATCATGCAGGAACCCTGGGGGTTTGGATCACCTTATGCTAAGGAATACGGAGAGGTATTTCCTTGCAAATACCTTGTTAGTGAGTCTGTGGCAAGAATGGCATGTACCTCTTCTTTTGCTGCCTACTCGAAACTGAAAAGGCATGCAATCAAATTAGTAGTCTACTTCCGTTGGGGCTAAGCTGCGACCCTGGAGATGTGCCGCTGCGTCACCTGTAACATAACTGTGAAGCAAAATTTATTAGTATGTATATTTTATTTTGGTGGTATTATGTGAGCTAGGCGGTCAGTAAGGATTTTTTTTCTTGCCCGGGTCTGAGACCCCCAAAACCCAGCCAACCTCTAGCGAGCTACCTCCGCCTCACACTCGCATGCGGTTAGTATCCCTACCGCGAGTGAAGGAAACGGGATTGATTGCCCATGTACCAAGCTCATAAGCTCTTTCCATGGATAATCAGGAGATAGTGAAATGAAACAGTACTGAAAGTGTCGCGCTAAGGCGGGATGAAAAAAAACCTGGCAAGAACATTTTATTTTTTATTTTTTTTAACCCGGGTCTGAGCCCCCAAAACCCGCCCAGCCCTCGTGGCAGCCAACCTCTAGCGAGCTACCTCCGTCTCACATGCGCATGCGGTTAGTATCCCTACCGCGAATGAAGGAAACGGGATTGATTGCCCATGTACCAAGCTCATAAGCTCTAACCTGGCAAGAACAGCGCTATCGTGGATCGCAATGCAACCTAGCAGAGTAATACGTAACTAAGAAAACTAGGTTAGGCAACAGGTTGCGCTGTAATCAATTATTAAATGTAACATTGGTTTTTCAAATTAATGACAAGTAAAAAGTTTCTCTATTAGCAGAATAATATCAAACAATGTTTCTTAATACTAAATTATGTAGTAAAATGTACAAATATTTGAATTTTTTCTCTTAAAACGTATCTGTTTTAGCAATATAAAACTAACCTCTCATACATTGACTGCAATGATCGTGGGTGATGTCAGTTTTGTTCATTTAAGTTCGCATTCTACTTGTTATCTTGTGTTTCAGCTCTGCGCTTGGTGAAAGTAGTCTTCCGAGATTAGGTTTTCACAAGCCAACTTTAATTTCTCTTCACCGTAGGCGACAGCCAAGTCCCACAGTTCTGTGAACACAGAATGTAAAGTCATTACCTTAGTAACCAAATTTTTGGAACCCAGTCGAAGGCTGGGTAATAATATTCTAAATCAAGGTTTTTAATCCGGCGTTGACTAACGTCCGGACTATCGGCCGTTCCAAAAAGGTTGAGGCCCCGTGTGTAGAAGCTTCATAAAACTTTTATAAATTACATTTCAAAATTTAATAATGATGTAAATAGTTTTAGTAAATTTAAAAAGTGCCTTTGTTAAATTACATTTCAAAATTTAATAATGATGTAAATAGTTTTAGTAAATTTAAAAAGTGCCTTTGTTTCGTTTCTTTAATATTTTTCAAAATTTAACTATGTTAAAACAGTAAAAACTTGTAATATTTTAATTGTGTAAAAGGGGCAATTAAATTAAAAAGATTGCCAAGTTATGTTCAGAATTTATTTGCTTGATGTTTTGATAGAATCAAATCAGTGAATACACAAAAACAGTATCCATTTAGCAAAACTTTGTCTCACCATTTGTAAGACATGTGAACCTTTTGTATTTTTCGTTTGTACATCAGTTTGAAGTGCAGAGAGTATATCAGTTATTGCTATTTTCAAAGTAATAGGATGTAAAATCTTCAGAGCCATTATTGTACATCAGTTGAAAGTGTAGAGATTACATTAGTTATTGCTATTTTCAAAGTAATCAGGTTAATGATTTTCATACCATGTTTGTGCATCAGTTTGTAGCGCACAGGATTCATCAGTTGTAGCTATTTTCAATGTAATAGGATGTATAATTTTCAGAGTCGGGTTTGTAGATCAGTTTGAAGTGCAGAGAGTACATCAGTTATTGCTATTTTCAAAGTACAGTATCAGATTATTCTCTTTCAGAGCCAGGGTTTTACATCATTTTGAAGTGCAGAGAGTACATCATTTATTGATATTTTCAAAGTCTTCAGATCAAAGATTTTTACAGTCAGGTTTGTAGAACAGTTTAAAGTACAGAGAGTACATCACGTATTGCTATTTTCAAAGTCTTCAGATCAAAGATTTTTAGTCAGGTTTGTAGAACAATTTGAGGTGCAGTGGGAACATCAGTTATTGCTATTATTAAAGCTATCAGATGAAAGACTTTTAGGGGAGATTTGTCCAAAAGCTATTGCTATTTTCAAAGTACAGTAATCAGATTAATGGCTTTCAGAACCATGTTGTTATATCAGTTTGAAGTGCAGAGAGTACATCGGTTATCGCTATTTTCTAAGTTATCAAATGCAAGATTTTCATACACGTGTTGTCCATTCAATGCAAAATAGAAATATGGTTAAACCGTTAGACATTTTCATTTCTCAAATCTTTACCTCGACTGCTTGCCTAAAGACCTATGAACATGAATATAATATAGGCCTATATAAAACATATCCATATAAATTCCATCTTAGCTCAATAAAGACAAATTGAATTTTTGTTGCTTTTAAATAAATAGCTACAATTAATATAAACATATATATATACGTGGGACAGAATCATAATATTATGTGGCAAAAAAACTAAATCCAAATAATAGAGTAATATTTTTAAAAAAATGTAATAACACAAATGTCATCTACTTCAAGTTTAATAAAATGTATGTGTACTTGAATGGACGAATAAAAAGTAATTTATAAGTGATTGAAATTTGAAAAATTTTGTGCTAATCAACACCATATTAAAAATCTTTATTTAAAGTAATTAGGCCCAGCCTTTCGACAGTGTCTTTCAAAAATTGTCTGACTTGAGAAATATAGTCTCTACGAAACTACACTAACATGCAAGATCCAACATGCGAATATGATAAAATCATTAACTGATCAAAACTGACAACACCTACGATCATTTCAGTCTGTTATTGAGAGGTTGGTTTTATATAGGTAAAACGAATGGGGTTTTTAAGACAAAAATCAAATATTTGTACGTTTTACTATATAATTTAGTAATTAAAAACATTGTTTGATATAATTCTGCCAATAGAGAGTTTTCTTACTTGTGATTAATTTGAAAAACAAATATTACATTGTATAACTGATTACAGCGCTACCTGGTCACAAATCCTGCTTTTCATAGTTATGCATTACTCCGCTAGAATGCATTGCGTTCCAACTTGGAAGCACTTTCCTGGCAGGGTTTCTTTCTTGCCAGGTTTTTTCATCCCGCTCTTACCGCGACACTTACCGTACCGTATCATTTCATTATCTCCTGATTCTCCATGGAAAGAGCTTATGAGCTTGGTACATGGGCAATCAATCCCGTTTCCTTCACTCGCGGTAGGGATACTAACCGCATGCGCATGTGAGACGGAGGTAGCTCGCTAGAGGTTGGCTGCCACGAGGGCTGGGCGGGTTTTGGGGGCTCAGACCCGGGTAAAAAAAAAAATGGGTAAAACTATGCAAATAGGGTTCCTGTATGATCTGTCGAGAGATATTTTCTGGCTGGGTTTCTTTCTTGCCAGGTTTTTTTTAATCCGGGTCTGTACCCCGAAAACCAGCCCAGCCTTTGTGGTAGCCAACTTCTAGTGAGCTACCTCCGTCTCACTTGCGCATGCGGCTAGTATCCCTACCGCGAAGGAAGGAAACGGGATTAATTGCCCATGTACCAAGCTCATTAGCTCTTCCTATGGAGAATTAGGAGATAGTGAAATGAAACAGTATAAAAATCCTGGCAAGAAGGAAACCCAGCCAGGAAAAATCCCGCGACAGATCATGCAGGAACCCTGGGGGTTTGGATCACCTTATGCTAAGGAATAAGGAGAGGTATTACCTTGCAAATACCTTGTTAGTGAGTCTGTGGCAAGAATGGCATGTACCTCTTCTTCTGCTGCCTACTCGAAACTGAAAAGGCATGCAATCAAATTAGTACTTCCGTTGGGACTAAGCTGCGACCCTGGAGATGTTCCCCTGCGTCACCTGTAACATAACTGTGAAGCAAAATTTATTAGTATGTATATTTTATTTTGGTGGTATGGTGTGAGCTAGGCAGTCAGTAAGGATTTTTTTTTCTTACCCGGGTCTGAGACCCCCAAAACCCAGCCAACCTCTAGCGAGCTACCTCCGCCTCACATTCGCATGCGGTTAGTATCCCTACCGCGAGTGAACGAAACGGGATTGATTGCCCATGTACCAAGCTCATAAGCTCTTTCCATGGATAATCAGGAGATAGTGAAATGAAACAGTACGGAAAGTGTCGCGCTAAGGCGGGATGAAAAAAAACCTGGCAAGAACAGTGCTATCGTGGATCGTAATGCAACCTAGCAGAGTAATACGTAACTAAGAAAACTAGGTTAGGCAACAGGTTGCGCTGTAATCAATTATGAAATGTAACATTTGTTTTTCAAATTAATGACAAGTAAAAAGTTTCTCTATTAGCAGAATAATATCAAACATTGTTTCTAAATACTAAATTATATAGTAAAACGTACAAATATTTGAATTTTTTCTTTAAAAACGTATCTGTTTTAGCAATATAAAACCAACCTCTCATACATTGTCTGAAATGATCGTAGGTGATGTCAGTTTTGTTCAGTCAAACATGGTATCCATTTGCATGCTTAGTTATACTAAAGACAATAAATCTTAACCTAATTTTTGAAAGTCCAGTCGAAAGACTGGGCATATAATACTCATAATAGAGATTTTAAATCTGACGTTGATTCAACTTCCGTATTAACGTGTTCGCACGACAAGCCAATGTTGGTGACAGTGTTTTTTACTCCTTATATGTATTTTGGGAGACAATCGATTTGACAAACTTTAATTTTGTACCGTACATATTGTATCTATATGTATTACTTATGGTAGTATTATTAAAATAGTATTTTTATAATTAATGTATCTTGGGTACATACAAAATGAACAATAATAGTCGGAGCCTAGATTCTGAAACAAACTTCAAACTTTAAATACCTTTTAATTTGTTTTTACTAATTATGTTTACACATAATAATCAATTAGTGAATAATAAACTAAATTGATAAATATCAAATTAAAAAAATTGCATACGGATAAAAAATATAATATTTAGTGCTTTATAAGTGAGAATATTTTTGAAATGAAATACAACTAAATTGACACGAGAAATTAATTCGTACCCGCATGTATTTAGATCCACAATAGGTTAACTAAATAATACTTATAATTCCACAATGGCAAAATTTATTGCTAATTCAAATTATAGTGTTCAACATAGACCAGTGACACGATACCTGAAAACGGTCATCGTAAACATAAAAAACGAGCTGAACTGCTTTGACTGAAAGGGTATTTTCCAACTTTCGTGATTCGAATTTTTGGTTTAATTCGAGTGCTATCATTCGGGCCTTCCAGCTTCGAATCATCCAGGCGCTACTGGATATCGAACTCCAACTATCCGAATCGCGTTCAGATAAAAATAAGACACAAAATGTCTTGAAATTAATTAAGACAAACATTAATCCCAGAAACATTCTGCGACTTCCAAAATACTGATTCTGTCTACATGTGCTATTGACCTTTTCTCAGCGAAGCAAGTGTGTAGGCGGAGCGCAAACATTATTTGAATGCCGGGTCACCGTCTAAGTGCAGTATAGTAGAAAGTCGTCCGTCGCCAAGGCCAACTGTCATAATGTTTTGATTAGTCAGTCAATGTGACTTTCGCATCAGTCCGTTGTTTTTTTTTGAGTGCGTGTCGACGTTCACCATGGCTTCTAAACGAAAACGAGCTGTCTTATCGTTAGCGGAAAAACTAATTATAGACCAATCGCATACAGGAGCTACAGGTAAACAGTTGGACAATCAACGATTTCGGACATTAATAGGAGCAAACCTACACTTTTAAACTTCGTGTGAATGCTTGAAAATGGAAATAAATGTTCCTAAACACGTTCGCGTGCGAAATGCCTCTAGCTTGAAGTTCATAAGGTGGTGAAATTTTTTAAAATTTATCCTGATGGTTTTGATTTAGAAATAAAAGCATTGTTCAATTTTCAATGATGTTAATACAGTTTTTTTAAACATATTATTTTATTAATTAAATTTAGTTATTTAGCCACTTAATATTATGATTCTGACAAATGTATTTAGGCCTACATATTTATATACATATTTGACTTGCTGCCTATTCTAATCGTTCTGAAGACATATTCGTTACATTAAAGTTTTCGTTTGAACTTTCAAAAAGGTTTATTAAAAAAAAATACATGTACACAAAATTTACACTTAGGCCTAATGCTTTAACTTTTAATTGTTACAACTCTAATAATCTATATCTATATAAATCAATGTTTGTGGGTATGTATGTATCTATGTATCTTATGGACGTTTAAACAGCTGAACAGAGGTTAATGAAATTTGTTGAGATTTTTTAAAATATATTCCCAGGACGGTTCATGTGAAGTTTGGTTCAGATACATCCACAGGGCTCCGCCACAGAGGCTTAGGATGATTCAACAAATGATATATGTATATATAGGGCTATGCGTGTGTGTGTGTGTGTGTGTGTGTGTGTGTGTGTGTGTGTGTGTGTGTGTGTGTGTGTGTGTGTGTGTGTGTGTGTGTGTGTGTGTGTGTGTGTGTGTGTGTGTGTGTGTGTGTGTGTGTGTGTGTGTGTGTGTGTGTGTGTGTGTGTGTGTGTGTGTGTGTGTGTGTGTGTGTGTGTGTGTGTGTGTGTGTGTGTGTGTGTGTGTGTCTTATGAACGCCTAAACCGCTGAACAATAAGTTAATGAAACTCGGAGGGATTGTTTAACATATTCCCAGGATACTTCGTGTTAAGGTTGGTGTATATTCAACCAAAGGGTTCCGCCCCTAGAGGCTTAGGATGTGTGTATTCAAAAATCGATGTATATATGTACGCGTGTATGTTTGTCTTATGGACGTCTAACCCACTAAACAGAAGTTAATATAAATTGGAGAGATTGTTTAACTTATCCCCAAGATGGTTTGTGTGACGTTTAGTGTAGATCCATTCACAGGGATCCGCCTCGAATGCTTAGGATGGTTTAAAAACCGATGTATGTATATATGTGTGTATGTAATGTCTTATGAACGCCTAAACCCTGAACAGAGGTTAATGCAATTTGGAGGGATTGTTTAACATATTTTCCCAGGATAGTTCGTGTGAGGTTGGGTGTAAATCCATCTACAGGGCTCCGCCCCAGAGGTTTAGGATGGTTCAGTGTACAGCCTTCCTTAAGTCTAATGTTAAAATGTATATCTATACTAGCGTTACTAAAATCAATTTAAAAAATTATAAACAATATGTAAAAATAAAAATACATTTTTAATTATTTTAAACTCTTTGAATTTGCTAAATTCTATGTACAATTGTTGCTATCATACTTATTGATAGACTATTAATAGTAGGATCGCCGATATTATTCTTGTGAAATCTGAATTGTACTCTGGTACAAGCCCTGGTACGCTGGTAGCCTATAACCACAAAAAATGACACCCAACTTGATCCTGGCAGAAATCAGAGGTGGCAAGTTCAAAGGAGAGATGGTCTTTATTCCATGAACACCAATGATTTCATCAGATCTACCTATTGATTTCAAACGACTACAATTTCCTTTGCGACTTGTATGCGCAATATCCAAAAACAAGGCACAAGAACAATCATTGGCTATTGCTGGAATAAATTTGGAACATTCTAGCTTTTACCACGGATAAATTATATGTTGTGTTCTCGCGTGTTGGGATACCTAAAATTTATATGTTTATACGCCTAATGAAACGAAGAAAAACAATGTGATCCTCTAGCATTGCAGTAAATGAAATATAATTATTTAGATGTTTGATTTGCTTTTATTATTGCAATAATTATGATTTCAGGCGCAGCTACGTGCGTCGAGAAACGCTAGTATTAATTAAAATACAAAAGGTTCACATGTCTTACAAATGGTGAGACAAAGTTTTGCTAAATGCATACTGGTTTTGTGTACTCACTGATTTAATTCTAACAAAACATATCATGAAAATAAATTCGGAACATAACTTGGCAATCCCTTTAATAAATTGCCCGTTTTTACACATTTAAAATATTAAAAGGTTTTACTGTTTTAACATAGTTAAAATTTGAAAAATATTAAAGAAACGAAACAAAGGTACTTATTAAATTTAATAAAAATATTTACTTCGTTATTAAATTTTGAAATGTAATTTATAAAAGTTTAATGAAGCTTCTACACAGGGGGCCTCAACCTTTTTGGAACGGTGAGCCAATTAATTGTGCATTTTTTTCGAGCCGGACCGCAGGATTAAAATTTCTGGAGTTCATCAATTGGAATACGTCTTATCTAGTTGTGGTTAGCTTTCAAATAATATAGCCTACATTTTAAATTATAATGTAAGCGTACATCCCATACATACACAGCCACTTTATAATTTATGATAGCCTACACATCTGTAACAAAGTATCCAGATATAAAATTCTTTATCTTGTTAATGTTACAATGTTGATACTTGCGGCAAATATTTAAAGTTTACAACACTTCTTTATCATAATACACCAGGATTCAAAGCGTAAAAAAACTTTTAACTTGAAAATTACAAAAACATGAAATGAATTCTGAAAAGTGTTTATTTTAGTGGGAAATTTGACACTGTTTTTTTTGATAAGTTTTCAATGTCTATTTTAATTTTTGTAGTTACTATTTTCAATGTTGCTTCCAAGTGGATGTCAGTTAAACGCGTACGAGCTTTAGATTTGATAGATTTCACTAACAAAAGTGCATGCTCACAAAAGAAAGCACTACCGAACAAACACGAGATTAAACAAAATATTTCTCGCAGATTAACCATTTCTACAGGCAAGTAATTTGGTAGAAATCAAATAATGGAACTTCACAGAATTTTGACTGAATCATGTGCTGCAGATCAATAAGTTCCATTTGAATATTGTGTGATGCTTCCATACAATCAACACTGAACGGCGATGCAAAGATTTCAAATAACTTTTCAAATTTATTAAGATCATGAGATCTGTTTTCAAAATCTTCCTTCAAACATTGTATTATTATATTGCTATATTTTGAGAAATCCAAGATGTTATCAGCATCTGTTGAATTCATTTCAATAACGAAGGGAAGTTTACCAGAATTCCATTTCCCATTTGGACGCCCCACTCTGACAACTTCTTTTCAAACGCTCTTATAAGAGTCACTGACGAGTGAATTAAATTGTCTTTGCCTTGAGGTTTGGTATTCAATTCGTTCATATGATGCATAATATCGACATAAAATGCTAAGTCACATAACCAGTCTCTATTTTTAAATTCGAATAACGTAATACCACGATCAGAAAGATAAATATCAATATCTTCACTTACTTCCCGCGTGCCGCAAAATAAAAAAACATGTCGGGAGCCGCGGGTTCGCATCCCTGCTGTAACACAAAGAAATATTTATTCATTCGAAATAGAGCCTTTAAATGGTTAACAGTATTTATCATGGCATTGACCTAAACGCTGTCTAACAACCTTTTTCCAAACAACAATTTTTTTTTCAAATTTGGCCGATTTTACATTAGTTAGCGTAAAAGAAATGTTTTTGCAAGATGCTGAATTATTATCAAGAAGTATTTAGAATGTTACAACTCTTACATACAAGAGAATTGACATCACTCCCTCGTTTTGGTTCTTTATGAAGGTTTGTGTCGCTTTAACCGAACACTCTAGAAAACACTATAATCAAAGAGTGCTCTAATAAGGCATATAAAAAGTTTTTAATACTCCATCAGCTGCTAAATGCAACTATACAGATTTCCACATTTGATTTTAAAGACCGGTTTAAAAAGTAGGGTGGTTGAAGGTTAGAAAAATAAAGTGAGTCCTAATAGTAGTAAGTTCAACTCTCCATATATATATATATATATATATATATATATATATATATATATATATACATATATATACATATATGTATATATATATATATATATATATATATATATATATATATATATATATATATATATATTAAAACAACATAGGTTTTTCAAATACAAGAATATTTATTAATTTATATTCAAAGATTTTCGTTGGTAAACAGTACCAACATCACCAGGAATGAAAATTACAATAATGTAAGCTATAGGCTTAAAACATATGTTAAATTAGAAATAGAATTGTTGCTAAATTTATACAAATTGCCAAGTTTATTTTGTTGCTGTAACATTATAGACATTGAATATAGTATCAAATTTAGAATGTATTTGTTCTTTTATTAATTTGTTATTATTATTGTGTTTATATATTTCGAATGCATCATATATATTCATTCTTAATCCCTTATTAATTTCTTTTATAAGTTTCATATTTTCAAAATATGAAACAGATGTTTTAGGCCCATATCTTGCATTATTGTATTTTTCATTCCTGATGATGTTGGTACTGTTTACCAACGAAAAACTTTGAAAGAATAAATAAATAATATTCTTGTATTTGAATAACCTGTGTTGTTTTAAATTATTAAACAAGAAAACATATTATATATATATATATATATATATATATATATATATAGTTCAAATTTGTAATCGTTAATAAAATACATTATATTCATCCTCTTAGGTTTAATACATTTTTTCATTTTATTAGACTTGTACTGGATGCCAATTGTTGTTAATACAGTTTTTCAAATACTGTATTAATTCAATTATTAAATTCTTACTGCTACTTCACAACCTTCCTATGTGTTTTGATATATCTTGTTCAAAATTCCAATTGTTAATATAATATTTTTTTTATCTAGTCAAGTCAAATACATTTTTTTATTTTCCTAAACTTGTACTGGAGGACACTATTTGTTAACACAGTTTTTCAAATATTAATTTAACACTATTAGTTCACACCCATCCAACGGATTTTGATATATCTTGTTCAAAACTTGAATTGTAATATAATATTTTTTATTCGTCCACTCAAGTTCAAACATATGTTTTTTATAAACTTGTACTGGATAATACTTGTTAATGCAGTTTTAAAACAAAATAATAATTACATCAATTCCTACTATTACTTTACACACTTCCTATGTACCCAAAAATACACATTTATAAAAATATTTTTTATATTACTACCATAAGTAATAGATAGAAATGTAAGGTACAAAATTAAAGTTTGTTAAATCGATTGTCTTCCACAATTAAATCTTTTGTGATTTGCAATCTCCTAAAGCACATATAAGGAGTGTAAAACACGTTCGTACGGACGTTAAATCAACGCCAGATTTAAATCTCATTAAGGTTAATATGCCCAGCCTTTCGACTGGGACTTCCAAAAATTAGGTCTTCCATACCACATAAGTTAATATATTGAATGCCTATACTAAGATATATGACTAAGCATGCAAGTTAGATACCATCTTTAACTGAACAAAACTGACATCACCTACGATCATTTCAGACAATGTATGAGAGGTTGGTTTTATATTGCTAAAACAGATAGGTTTTTAAAGAAAAAATTCAAATATTTGTACGTTTTACTATATAATTTACTATTTAGAAACATTTATTGATATTATTCTGCTAATAGAGAAACTTTTTACTTGTCATTAATTTGAAAAACCAATGTTATATTTGATAATTGATTACAGCGCAACCTGTTCCCTAAACCTGGTTTTCGTAGTTACGAATTACTCCACTAGATAGCATTACGTTCCACGATAGACGTTTAACACTGCCTCACACTGACTTGAAAGTGCCTTTCATCAAACAACACCTCTGACACTTAGCAACAAGGTTCTACAAACAGGCTCACGCACATACAACATCCACACTCACATCCTCACTGGGTAGATACGACCCCACCCACAACACACACAGACGGCCGCTGTCCTTACTGACCGCCTAGCTCCAACCAAAACACCAAAAATAATAATATACATACTAATAAATTCTGCAGTTATGTTCCAGGTGGCCCAGGGGCATATCTCCAGCGCTGCAACTTAGCCCCGACGGAAGTACTAATTTGATCCCATGCCTTTTCAGTTTCGAGTAGGCAGCAGAAGAAGAGGTGCATGTCATTCCTGCCCTAGACTCACTAACAAGGTATTTGCAAGGTAATACCTCTCCGTATTCCTTAGCATGAGGTGATCCAAGCTCCCAGGGTTCCTCCATGATCTGTCGCGGTATTTTTCTTGGCAGGGTTTCTTTCTTGCCAGGTTTTTCACTTACCGTACTGTTTCATTTCACTATCTCCTGATTATCCATAGGAAGAACAAATGAGCTTGGTATGTGGGTAATTAATCCCGTTTCCTTCACTCGCGGTAGGGATACTAACCGATTGCGCATGTGAGACGGAGGTAGCTCGCTAGAGGTTGGCTGCCACGAGCGCTGGGCTGGTTTTGGGGGCCCAGACCCGGGAAATAGAAAACGTGCTTCACACACTTGAATTATATAATTTTATTTATGAAAATATTAACCAATTTAAAAAGTTTTCTCACACTCAAACTAATTCCGAGAAAACAATTACTTTTAATTCTTAAATAACAAATAATTTCGATCCATATATTTTTGTTTAGTCAAATATTTCGAGTTGCAGGCTGAAAAAAAATCAACATATGGCTCAACATGAGCTCACAACACCAGTTATATGTCAGCAGTATTTTGTGAGAGTGTTTTCGACGAAAGCTGTATTACTTTCAATAGATAATTAGTTATATGGCTTTTTGGAAAATATTATAGATCTAAAATAGGAAGGTGAAGCAATTATTTACCTAAAAATGTCTTTTTAATATATATATTTATTTATTTTATTTTATTTCTTTATTAAATACTGTTGTACATTTTCTTGAATAATAATTAATAAATAAAAATATTCCAAACACTTTTACTATTTTAATTTATATATTTTTCAAAACTTTCGTCAAACAAATGTATACACGTCTTTAGGAAAACTATGATTTAACCTAGGTTATATCATTGTTTTCCCTGAAGATGTTAATAAGTTTATTGCCGAAAAACATTGATAAATACATCAATTAAAACAACCCTTTTATTTAAAAATGTTTGATTTATTAAGAATATATAATATGTTTTATAGTAATCAAAACAACGATTATATTCAAACACAAGAATTAATTATTAATTTAACTGTCCAAAGGTTTCAAATGTTTGATTTAGGGATGTGCCGATACCTTAAATTGTCGTTTCTGACCACATTTGCCTTTTGATTCTCGATTCTTAAGTCGATTCTCGATTCTTTAATGTTATATATTCCTTCAGGATATTCTATAATAATGAATTTAGTTAACATTTTGGTCATATGGTGTAACCTTTTAAAATTTCCGTTTTAACCCTTTGCTTATGATTCACGTACCAGTACTTGAGATCGCGCAACGACCAGCGGCAGCTTTCCCGTATATGTACGTCCTACCATTTCTTTCACATTACCATTGCTGTAGGGCATTTATTTTTTTTCGGGTCTGGGCCCTCAATACCCGCCCAGCCCTCGTGGCAGCCAACCTCTAGCGAGCTGCCTCCGTCGCTCATGCCCATGCGGTTAGTATTGCTACCGCGAATGAAGGAAACAGGGTTTATTGCCCATGTACCAAGCTCATTAGCTCTTTCTATGGAGAACCAGGAGATAGTGAAATGAAACAGTACGGTAAGTGAAAAACCTGGCAAGAAAGAAACCCTGCCAAGAAAAATACTGCGACAGATCATGCAAGAACCCTGGGGACTAGGATCTACTTATGCTAAAAGAGCGGTATTATTTTACAAATACCTTGTTAGTGAGTCTATGGCAGGAGTGGAATGCACCTTTTCTTCCGCTGCCTGCTTGAAACTGAAAAGGCATGCAATAAAATTAATACATCAGTTGGTTCTAAGCGTCAACCCTGGGGATGTGCCCCTGCGTCACCTGGAACATAACTGTGAAGCAGAATCTTAATATTAATAAATTAATAAATAATAATAATAAAATTATTAATGTGCATGAAAAAACTGTACTGAAAAAAATATACATATATATATATATATATATATATATATATATATATATATATATATATATATATATATAAATAAATTTCAAAATTTCAATCTGTAAAAAATTACTTTTATTCATCCACTAAAATTGAAATTAATGTTTTAAATCTGTAGTAGATAACAGTTCATGTTAATACAGTTTTTTTTACATTAACGCAGTTCCTACTACACATTACTTCACACTCTTGCCATTTACATTTATATAATCCTTTTAAAATTTCAATCGTTAATCAAATACTTTTTATTTATCCATTATCAAGTGGAAATTATTATTTTAAACTTGTAGTGCATGGCAGTTAATGTTAAAACATTTTTTTCAAATAATAATTCTTCAATTAAAATTTAATTTACTTAAATAGTTTTTAATAAATAATTTCGTTTAATATAGTGATTCTGTCACATGCATATAGGTATTTATATAATTGTAATTATTTATTAAAGTAACTAAAATAAAATTTTATTTGTTGACCTAAGTAGACATTTACTTAAAATTGTATTTTTTAAAATTGTATGTTTTTATTGCTGGCCAATATTAGTGATAGGCTTAGAACTTATTACTAATACCCGCCCAGCCCTCGTGGCAGCCAGCCTCTAGCGAGCTACCTCCGTCTCACATGCGCATTCGGTTAGTATCCCTACCACGAGTGGAAGAAACGGGATTGTTTGCCCATGTACCAAGCTCGTAAGCTCTTTCCATGGAGAATCAGGAGATAGTGAAATGAAACAGTACGGTAAGTGTAAGAGCGGGAAGAAAAAAACTGGCAAGAAAGAATCCCAGCCAGGAAAAATCCCGCGACAGAACTTGCAGGAACCCTGCGTAGTGCTTCCAAGTTGGAACCCAATGCATTCTAGAGGAATAATGCATAGTTAAGGAAAGCAGCTTTAAGGAATATGTAGCGCTG